>VXBJ01003627.1:517016-574516 GCA_013400055.1 Nycticryphes semicollaris
ACCCTTGGCCGTTCTTTTTTTTTTTTTTAAAGCCGCTTCCCAGATGCCAAGTCCTTTCTTCTGCGCTGCTGCCGAGGCGCGGACGCCTGGCCGGCCCCTGCAGGGTTGGCTTCGCTTTCCGACATCTACAGGCTAAACCCCACCCGTAATTGCTAGAGCTACAATTGGTCTTAATTAATTCGGTCTTTCCCGCACACAAACCTACAACTCTTTCCACAGAGGAAAAAGGGAGAGAAAGAAAAGAAAAAAAAAAAAGTCTTGGAGCCTTTGGAGCAATTTATGGTGACCTCCAGCACGGGGTTAGCAGGGACATGAAACGGGATCCCCCTGCTTTGCCTTTCCAGTTTTCCTCTGTAGGACTTCTTCACTTCCCAGGTGTAAGATGAAAGAGGCAGGTCCCTGCCTTTAGCTTCATCTCAAGCAGTCCCCTGGACCACAGGGTGATGGCGCTGCCCATGACAACTGATGGACAACAACTGTTGTCCTGGTGCACACCAGGATGATCATGAGGCAGCAACGTGCCCTTGTGTCCAAGAAGGCAATGGCATCCTGAGGGGCATCAGGAAGTGTGGCTGAGGGAGGTTCTCCTCCTCCTCTGCTCTGCCCTAGTGAGGCCCCACCTGGAGCACTTCGTCCAGTCCTGAGCTCCCTAGTTCAGGAAGGACAGGGAACTGCTGCAGAGGGTACAGCAGAGGACCACAAAGTTCATTAGGGGCCTGGAGCATCTCTCTTATGAGGAGAGGCTGAGGGACTTGGATCATTTTGGTCTGAAGAAAAGAANTCCCCAGTTCAAGAGAGACCAGGAACCGCTGGAGAGAGCCCAACATGGGGAAACAAAGACGATGGAGGGATTGGAGCATCTCCCTGATGAGGAAAGGCTGAGAGAGCTGGGACTTCTGAGCCTGGAGAAGAGAAGGCTGAGGGGAGACCTTATGAATGCTTCCAAGTATCTGAAGGGTAGGTTGAAGGAGGATGGAGCCAGACTCATTTCAGTGGTTCCTAGTGGCAGGACAAGGGGCAACAGGCACAATCTGGAACGCAGGAAGTTCCATTCCAATATAAGAAAAAAACTTCTTTGTGGTGGGGTGGCAGATCCCTGGCAGAGGCTGCCCAGGGAGGGTGTGGAGTCCCCTTCTCTGGAGACCTTCAAGCCTCACCTGGATGCAGTCCTGAGTGATGTGCTCTGGGCAATCCTGCTTTAGCAGGGGAGTTGGACTGGATGATCTCTAGAGGTTCCTTCCAACTCAAACAGTTCCCTGATTCCACCATTCCCCTTCCCCTGTGCTGCAGCAGAGGCAGCTGTGCTTGAAAACAAAGCGCTTGCTGCTTTTAGCCAGTTATTAGGTTAATTGCCAGTGAGAGTTGGGCTGCCCGGCTCTACCTTTCCTCCTTGGCTGAAACTGAGTGTGCAGGGACTTGCGTGGCCCGGGCCAGGCTGAGAAGCCTGTCTGTGTGTCTGCATGCCGAGGCGGTACTCATGGCGGGGAGGGCACAGCATGGCACCGTTCTCCCTCATGGGAAGCAGCCAGACTTGGGACAAGAGCTTGGGTAGATCAGAGCGGGCCACAGCACTGCAGGACTTCCCACTGCCCGGCATTGCTGGTGATTCCTGGGCTGTCCCCCTTCCGAGGCTGGAGCCGCCTGCAGCCCCTGTAGCCCGTGTTGGCTCTCCCAAGTGCAGCTTGGCCATCCACCATGCGCTTTCTCCGAACCACACACACCGCTCCTCGGCTGGGGGAAGGAGCCAAATGCAGCAGGCTTGAATGGGCAATTTTTGATCCCTTTTTACCCCTCTGTTCATCTTTGCAAGCAAAGTTACAAATTTACCCTCTGTCCTCAGCTCTTGCATGTAAATGTAGTGCTATCCTTTAAGAAAAACCACCCCAAAACCCATGGATGGTTTATACAGGGTGTTTTAATCACTGTAGAGCCTGATGCATGCTCACTAGATTAGTTTCGTGTTATATTAGGTCATGTGAGCGCATGTATTCCCTCCTGCCTTTTGCTTTTCTCTCCTTTGCTTTGGGCCTCAGCAGACTGGGAGGGATGGAGCTTTGTACACCAGTAGCTATGGCGTTTCTCAGGGAACCTCTAATTCAAACAAAATGCCATCGTTGTCACCTTTCCAGAGGATATAGGTCAGTAGCGCGGCACAGCAGACAGGCAGAGCTCCTCTTGCCAACTGCCACCCGGACCTGCTGGCAAGGCTTGGGACAAAGTGTTTTCTCTGTAAACTGAGGATCTCAGCTTTGACTGCACTTCCACTGTGTTTTGAAAGCAGGGCGGGGATGGGTGGGGGGTGCTTCTCCCTCCGATGTTTACCAATATCAAATATTTTCTTACAATAAGTGCACAGATTCTCATAATCCAAGATTCGGATCAGAAAAAGGCACTCATGCTTTGCACAGAAACTTTGTTCTTTTGGGGGGTTCTTGCCCTTATATCCTCATAAGCCTTTTCTATCTAACGTACATAGTAATGGCCATCTCCTTAGGGTCTGCACGCCCATCTTTTGGGTCTTGGCAGCTTCAAAAGCATCAACATCTGTTCAGAATTTCATTCATTGTAACCAAAGATTTATAAGTCTCAAGCCTTCTAACTGAGTCCCTAATTAAAGTCTTTCTAATCCCCTGCTTTGAAAATTGTAACAAGGATTTGCTGGAAAGTGAGAGAGTGCATGGCCAGTGGTTGTGACCAGTACCACACCATTTTGAGAGCCCATCCATGAACTTTTCATGGACACACACTGGAGGGGTGGCCAGCTGCTGCCAGAAGCACACACACACACACACACCCCATGTTAAAAGCTGATGCAAAGGCAGGGGCTGGGCTCAGTCTCCCATCCCCCCAGACACAGCTTCTTTTCACAGGCTGCCAGAAATCATTTCACCACTTTTAAGGTGCATTGCACTTAGCAGGACAAATGCCAGAGGAGGAATTTGGTGTGCTTGAATAATGCTGTAATTTACCTTATAACCGGTCTCATTACAACGTTGAGAGCTCTGCTGATTTACCTGGCTTTTGATTTAGTGGACTCTTTTTAAACGACTATTTAGGAATGCAGCCAGGGACTGCAGGCAAAGGACCTTAAACCTTTTTTGGAGCTACAGTCACCCGTTCAGACACCGACTTTTTAAAATCAAGACAGACATCAGACAGCCACACCAGACCCATATACAGAAAGCTGCGACCGAATTAAACTGAGGTGTTAATTCAGAGAAATAATTTCATAATGATACACGCCATGTTGGTGCTGCTGTGTTTCCTTTCTGGGTTTGCCCCTTCTATGAACCCAAATTGTGGGCAGGTACATGCCCCCGTGCTCTGGGCAGACCCCTCGCTGCTGGCTGGGGTCAATGTGCAGCATCTCCTCTTTGTGGCTGGTCCCGACCGAGGTGGGTCCCAGCAGTGGGCTGAATCCCAGCCCTGCTGCATGACCCCAAGGACCTGCCACGGCCATTCAGGTACTCCCTTCCCACGAAAAAGCAACCATCAGGAGAGAAAAAACTGATACTCTGCATTTCTTTGTGGACACTACCTATAAAACGTGCGGTACAGGGGGTGGTTAAAAAATAAGAGCAAGTATAACGGTCTGTGGGTAAAATAGTACTGAAGAACTGGCAAATTTTTATACTTGTGTGGTATAGACAGGCTTGCAAAGCAACAGTGACAAAGTTTTCTACCAGACAACGAATTTTTGGCTCCGGAAATATTTCACGTGTTTCAGACTTCCCCGGGTGCTGGTATGGAGGGTGGTCAGAAGTTTTTTGCCTCGCTCATAAATACTTGACAAGGGAAAGGCTGGTTGGGTACACGGGGAGTGAAGCTGGCAGGAGAGCAGACCCTCCACTGGGGGAAGAGGAAGGGAAATGTCAGATTTACGGTGTCTGTGGGAGACTGCGCCCTGTGGCAGGTATCGGTTCCTACAGACCGTGGGGATGGCGGCTTTCACCTCATCCATCCTCTGACTCTCAGGATCGCACCTTCACTTTCAGGCAGTGGAAAGCAGCTTTTTCCAGATGGCTGTGTTTCATCAGCAGGAGCAGGGCTGCTGCAGGAGGTTTTGTGGAAGCAGTGACCCAGGAGGATGGACGCGAGGCCGGGGCTGGCTGCACGTGCAGCAGTGCCACTTCACCCGGCAGCCCAGGGACCAGCAGCTGAGCCTGTGATGGTCAGGAGTTCGGGAAGGCTGCTCGTTGCTTTTCCACTGGGAAAGGGGTTCCTTTCCCTCTTGCGAATCTGTAAGCTCTATGTCCCCTGGAAAATCTGCCTTTAGTGACAGGCCCATGCAACTCCTTCTTGTCCTCTCTCCTCTGCCAGTAGTTGGTCCCTGAGTGCATCTGCTCCTGCAGCCAGAGGAGACCTAGACTGATCCACCTTACAGCAAAGGAGACACGTTTTTGAGCTGTGGTCACAACCAAAGTGCTCTGGGGACCCAAACATGTCATTTGCTCTCTCCACTAAGAGGCATGCTACAGTAGCATCACCTCTTGCATCCAAGGCTCCATGTCCTGATGCATAGAACTGGTCCAGCAGTGGTGAAGAACCCTTTGTAGCCTCCCTCACTTTAATAAGGGACCAGCTGGTTTCGGACTCTGAGCTCAATCCCAAGAGCATCCTGGTTGCCACATAAATCGAGCGACCCCATGTGAAGCCTTGGACTCCCTAGCTGCAGCATGATCCCCCTTTTCCAAAATCTCAGCTGCACTGTTATTGACTCGTTGGGCTGCTGCTATCCATACTGCTCCTCAGCACCAGCTCGAGGCTTTTCCTTCATTAGCTTGCTCCTGCTCTAGGTCATTAAACTTGCATTTAAACGTGCTATTGGTTCTCCCTAAACGAATAACCTTCCATTGTGTAATATCAAATTCCTTTGTATTAGCCTGTTCCCCCAGTGTCTCCAAATCCTCCTGTAGTCTGGTGCATTCCTGAAATTTATCAGCAGCCTCCCCGCCTATCATGATGTCATCCGCATCTGGACACCCAGCGAATCGCGCCAACCTTGGGCTCATTTGTACAAAACTCTTAAACAGAACAAGTTGCGGCACCGAGCCCTGGGAGATCTGGCCCATGAGCTCCCTTCACGTGCACAGTCCTATTTATTGCACTGCTCTCTTCTCTAACCCGAGTTTATCCTTCTAATATTGATACTCCAATACTTGTATACTTTTCTGATGCAGTCAGTAACCTCGTTAAACTCCAGCAAACACAAACTCATCGCTTTAAACTTTTCTGGGCTCACCGTCGCAAGCTTTATGAATAGGATTTGGACTGCTCCAGCAGCAGTTTTGACTTTGGCCCCTTGTGCCAGATTCTTGCAAACACCAATCCCCGCCTGCCCCTTTCCCCAGTACTTTCAGCACGACAGGCCAACCCAAGGGATGAGAAATACTGAGGGAGAAAGAAAATATTTTCCAGGGGATGAAATGAGGTGCCGAGGTGGCTATGCGCTCTTGAGGAGCACATAAGGTGTGTAATGATGAACTACAGCCCAGTGGTGTAAAGCAATATACTCTCCCCTCATTTTTACCAAGCATTGAGCTGCTCAGCCTTTCTAAAGGCCATAGCTGTGGACAGGGGTGAAACTCAGAGCTTTTCAGCCTAAAAGATGAAATGGGAGGAAACTGTGTGCTATTGGAAACGGAGAGTTATGATGGAGATGCTGAATGTGGAAGTCTCCAGCTGCCTGCAGTGCACTTCAATAGCAATGGCAAGTTTCAGATACAATATTCAGGGGTAGGTGGGTCATGACTAACCTCAGTGATGGGCTGGCTTTGATCCTAACTCCCAGTCCAACTTTGTGCAACCCTGCCTGCTCCAGCAGTCCAGGGATGCCATGGACTTTAGCTAAATCTTGGTTCTCATAGAAATACCCCATGGATTAAGCGTTTCTGAGAAGCCCTTTGATCAGGTTGGCAGAGCCAGAAGCTTCTCCTTAGTGGGGGGGGTGCCATGAAAGGCTGACAAAAGATTGGGCTTTTAACATATACCTTTCATTCTTCACAGCTTGAATTGTATCTCCCTCATTCTTTTCACACCATATTTCATGTACAATAGGTGTTTTCTTTATAGGAATGACTTGTCTGAGGGCACCAGCATCCTGAAACAGATTGCCAGACCCTACAGTTTGGTCAAGGATGTAAGTGTTTGGTTTTTCATGTAACAAAATGATGTGTGAGCTTGGTCCCTTTGTTCCATTAGCTAATGGCAGCATTCCTGTTCTGTGACATCCCTGCATGCTGAAATAGCTATCTTGAAGAACAAATGCTGAAAATTAAAATCTTCTTGAGTCAAGCTTCCTCATTAGCAGCCTGCCTGGCTAGACTCTACCTTATTATTTTTTGCTGGTGTGTAGCTGTAAAGAGAAAACCAAGGAGAAAAATAGGCAATTAAAATGCATTAAATTGATTTCCAAATGAGTATGCAGAACCAGAAAGTCTCAGGAAGAACCCCATCTCTTCTCCTGCATCTGTTGCTGTATGTGGGAGTGCAAATTCACTAGCAACTGGAACAAGACACATTTGCAAATGTAAGTGGGTTCAAACTTCTATCTAGGATCCCTCAGTCAAGCCTCTGAAACCCATGCTTGGCACACATTGTAGAGCAGGACTTCTCAAAGGCCCTGCAAAAGTTGTTTCAGGATAAATTCCTCAGCCTTAGCAGTTCAAACACCGACCCTCAGCTCCACAAAGCCATAGAAGAATTTTCCTCATTGTTAAGAAAAATGCCAGAAAGCACCTCCCAATTCCTCTGTTCTAAACCGTATTCCAGCACAACAGTGAAACCAGTAGCATTATGAAACCTCACAACCTCCTGGCATCAGCCACTTGGACTGCTCTGTGGCTCAGGGCTCATCAGCAGACTTTTCGCCTCAAGGTAATGCAGATATATCAAATGCAAGCCTGGGACATTTAAAGAAAACCATGAAGATGATACAAATTAATCTCTTCCTCGCTTCCAGGACTTTCCTCTCCCTATTCTCTTCCTCCCAAGGGTCCAATTAAATTTATTTTCAGGTTGCTTTATAAGCACACTAAGTGAATTACAAAATTAAAGAAGGCTCTCGACTGTAGTGTGTGAGGAGGAGGATCCCCACAGACGTGTGTGTGGTGCAAGGGAAAACAAGTTGCATAGACACATACATGCAGACAATAATGCCTTTGTGAAGCAAAGAGCCAGAACAGCCTCCCTGACCTTCCAATGCTGGATCTGCCAAGCTTATTGTGGGGAAGGTAGGTGTGAAAAGACAAACTGAAAACTAGGGCTGAACATTGGTTCACGGTACACTTTGAGACCTACGCTAAAGAATCCATCGCCGGAGGTGAGTCTTTGAGATTAAAATCACTGGCATTTACTGCTGAGGGGCTGCTGCCCAGCGCTGATGCACTGAGCAGTCCGTAAGAGCTGTGCCACAACAAGACACTTCTCTTGGTGTTTCTCAAGTTACATGAGTCCAAGTTGTCAAGTCTGGAAATCTGGGATTTGGCTCCGAGTTTTGCTGGCTGCACTCCAGTAAGTGGATGCAGACCGATCTTACAGAAGTGCCCAGCAAACCCCTGGCAGGACAAAGAAAGGTCATTCCCACCCACGCGCAGCCTTTGCTTCCACCCCTGCAAAGCTCCTCCACTTGTGACTGTGCTGCAGGGTTCCAGAGCTGCATGGAGCTCTGGAGAACGTCGGCTGGAAGATCCTACCTCCAGTCACAGCTCTCTGAAGGCCAGCAGGTGTAGATAACCCAACGGATTAGACAGAAAGAGGCTCCAGAACTTGTGCATGCACGAGCAATTACACACACAGCATTATCTCCTCCATTCGGAGTTCACAGCTGGCTAGACTTGGCGACCTCAGAGTAAAGATTTGTCTTGAGGAGTGATCTGAATGTGGTTCAGGGTGACTGCTGCCAGGATACGAAGCCCAGTGAAAGATACCTCATCCTGGGATTGGCTCGGATGAACAGACAAATTAGGGTTTAAGGTTGGTATCAGTGGTAGTTCAGAGGAGGGTAAAGGCAGGGTAGTAAGAGATTAGCTTGGGGTAAGTATGGAGGGGCAAAGCCTGAGCTCCCAGATGAGGGACTTTCAGGAGTATTGTTTTGAAGATCTAGAGTGGTGCAGGAGTAGGCAGGAGAAATACTACCAGGATGTCTGTTCACAGACCCAACCGCAGCGCTGGGTCTGGCACAGCAGTCCCACAGACTTCGATGATTCAGAAGCGAGGAGGAGGAGAATGGCTTGCTGAGATGAAACATCCTAAGATGAGCCCATCCTCCAGGCACTGGAATGCCTTGCTTCTGATGGTTGGCACTACTGGCAAGCAAATCTGGCAAAAAGTGGTTAAAATGGGCCTTGACATGAAGCCTGCCCTCACCTGGCTGCCCCCACAGCTACTGCAACGAAGATTCCATCGGTTATCACAGTAAATGCTGCTGGGGGCAGTTTTCTCTGAAGGGCTTTTTTCTCCTCCCTTCACCCAATTAAAAGTTCAATACAAACCTCAAACTCGCTCCAGAAACGGAAAGCTCTGAATGTCCCAAGACTTTCATTTGAACCCAGCCTAGATGGACTGCTGTCAGGAACCCCTCCACCTTTCAACGCCTGGGCTGATATGTTAGCCTGTCAGGTGGAGCCTGCATCCCTAGCAGCAGGCTTTGGGATGATGGTGTTTGACAATGACTGCACTGGAGATAAATCCTTTCGAGGACAGTGATTTCTGCCTCATCTGGAAGATTTAAGACTAAGCCATTCAGGAAATTTTTCTTTCCCGTACTACTGAAACCCAATTTTAGAAAATGGACACTGCCTACCTTGAAAGGGGATTTTTTTGTTTGTTTGGTTGGTTTTTTTCTTGGTTGGTACAAGAGTGGATGCGGGATTTTACTTATTTGTTAGCTTCCATCGCCCCCTCCTGGCATGTGTAAAAACACTAGCTTTCACAAGACACTTCCCGCAGTTCCCGTCCGAATAAAACAGCAAAGCAAACCTCCCGGATTTATTGACGTTGACTCTGACCGACCTAAACGTGTCAGTCATTCCAACGAAACCGAGACCATCTTTTGGAAAGCGGGGATGCTGAATTAGGAGGGGAAGGATGCAGGGGCTGCTTCTGGCTGGACAGAAAGGGTGGGTGGCACATGAAAGCGCGGGGAGTTGTGCAGTTGGTCTCTCTCTCCCCTTCTGCCTTCGACTCCCCAGCACTAATTTACAGCTATTTCCAGTCCTAATGCTGAGCTGAGACTCTTCACCTCTATCGATTAAAGTTCCACGCTGATCACCTCTGACAGGGCGACCGTGCTTCCTTCCATCGGCAGGATTAACACCAACTGTTCAAGCAGTTCACACGCTGGAAGGCAGGCAAAGCCAAGAACTGGTAGACAGGCTCTGGCAAGGGAACTCATAGGGCGATGCAAAGGGATAGAGGAGGAGGTGGGACCCCTTCAAACCAGTACCAAGCCAGAGCTTTGAGCAGGCCAGAAGCCCCTTTAGATATAGAGTCCCTACTCAGAGGTGCACATATTGCATGTATACTGCTTAAAATTGCAGTAATCAATCAGGAGGATGAGAAGGAAATTGAGTGATTGGTACGGAAATACACTGACGTTAACCAACTAAGTGACCAATCCTGCATATAGCAAAACATCATGCTGTGCTTTAGTGACAAAAAAATTAAAACACAAGTGAAGCAATCCCAAAGTTGAAGTGCCACTCAAACAGGAGGGGGATGAACAAGTCTCAGGTTAAAGGTGAAATCCTCCCTTCGTGCTTTGTGTAAATGATACCATCAAGCCCCCATATACCCAAAATTTTAAGTTAGCAGTTTTATCACCCTGATGGAATTTCTGCTCCCTAGGACTGCAAGGTCCTGGGACCTTCCTCCTAACACACTAGCTCTAGACCCATCTCACTATTGTTGTCATCTTTCCTCACTTCCATCTGTTCTCAGTGATGGCAAAACCTTCACCTTTGTCAAGTCTCTTAGTCAGTCAGTCTCTTAGGGGACTCTTTCCCTCTCTCTGAATAACCCACATCATCTTCTCCAGCATCCTGCTCGGAGCCCATAATGCATCACCAATAACAGTTATTTATTTGTTGCTCCTATACTCTTCTTTTTATTCCCTTCTGACTGATTATTTTGGTTGCCCAACTTGAGATCTGTCAAGAGACCGAAGGCTTGTACAGTGAGTACTCAAGATTTTTTTGGAAACCAGGTTCTTACTCACAAAGCAAACATCTTAAAAATAGCAGCATTTAAAACCACAGGTCACTTCTGGTGGAGACTCCCTCCAACTGGGAGACGATATTGTTGTAGGGGAAAAACCATGGAAATTATTAGTCCTCCCTCTTCACACATCTCACATCTCTTATGTTCTTAGTTCCTGCCTTGAGTTTTGATAGTTGTATTGAAATTTGCATAATATGAAGCTGATTAACTCCAGACTCACAAGCAGCTCCAATTTTCCCTTTCTCTTGAGATATTTTTTATGCCTTGGAAAAGTATCAAGCCAGCAGGGGAGGGATGCAAAGCAGAAGAGCTGGGAGATGTCTGGGACCCAAACAGGACTGGCAGGTAACAAGAAGGACTACAGAGAGGCCTTTGTTTTTCACATTTTCCTTGAGTTGCTGGAGAGCTCTTTATCTGGTGTCTTCCCTCCAAAATTTCTCCCTTAGCAGAACTGGCAGCGCATGTGTTGAATTCAGCTTGCCCACAAGCAGCTTAGCCACAAGCAGCTGCTCTGTCACCCCCTTCACATGATCACCAGATGAGTCTGTCTCTCATGGAATTTGTGTCCCATCTTTAAAAATAAATACAGCCCAAATAAGTGAAGTCTTGACTATAGTCACCAGCCCTGACCCACATGCAGATGTGACTATGCTTGAGTCAACAGCTACAAGATCAGCAGGCTGCAATTTCAAAGAGGCCCCAGACACCCAGGTTACTCAGAGGAGGAGAACACAAGCAGGAATGGTAAGGAATGGCTAGGGCCTACAAGGTGGCTTGCAGGAAGACCAGCTCATGAGAGAGAACTGCTGGTGTCCCCAGGGTGGCCAAGTATTGGGTAGCACAGGACCAGACAGACAAGCCTCACAGACGTGGGTTGGTGCTCCTTCAAGGTACCTGCAAGCAGCCTTCTGATTTTTTCCCCCAATGGACTGGGAAAAACTAGCTCCCTCTGCTAACTGTGTCAGGCAGAAAAAGGAGCTGGGTATAGAGTAAAACAAAAAGAGCAAGAATTTATCACCTTCAAACAGTGAACCCTTTCCTGCCACACTGGTGAACCAGAGGTGGAAGCCACGGAGACGTGCATTGACCCCACAGCCTGGATCTTCCACCACACTGGGCAATGCAGTATGGGGTGTGTATGGGAGTGAGGGTAGACAGGATGGGTTTTTTGGGTCTCAACAAAATTGAGTTTCCCCCCACGCTTTCACTTTCTCCCTCAGCCTTTTGCCTCTGAAGGCATTTCCTGGAGCTGACCAGAACACGCAAAGTTCTGCAGTCCTGCGGACGCCTCCATTCCCGTGGCCTCAGGTCACTGCCTCGGGAGCAGGCTTTGCTTTAAGAAGCCTTTCCCTGATCCTCCAGCAGCGATCTCCATCACTCACTGTGCCGGTACATCTGAGCTGGCAGAGTGAGTTACCAGGGTGTCAAGAAGAAAGACTCTCACACCGCCGAGTACTAGATCAGTGACTGGGGCTGGCCCTGCATTACAGCTGAGATATAACCTCGTTCTCCCACCTCACCTGCCATTTCCAAGTAATTGCTTTTGGACAGATGGCAAGCTAGCAGCGTGGTTATGTGGCTCGCAGTTTGGCTTCCTTCCCACTCACCCCAAAAGAAATCTGCTTCAGGTTAGACAGATACAGCTTATTTTTCTCTGCCCTGCTTCCCAGCCAGCACTACAATTTATATACATGCTGGTTACTTCATACAGTCATAGAATAGTTGGGGTTGAATTTGGAAGGGACCTTAAAGATCATCAAGTTCCAAACCCCCTGCCATGGGCTGGGACACCTCCTACCAGAACAGGTGGCTCAAAGCTCCATCCAGCCTGGCCTTGAACACCTCCAGGGATGGGGCATCTACAGCTCCTCTGGGCAACCTGTTCCAGTGTCTCACCATGCTCACAGCAAAGAATTTCTTCCTGGTATCTAATCTAAATCTCCCCTCTTTTGGTTTAAAATCCCTCATCCTATTGGTCCACTCCCTGACAGAGTCCCTCCCCACCTCTCCTGTAGCCCCCTGTAGGTACTGGAAGGCTGCTAATAAGGTTTCCCTGGACTCTCCTCTTCTCCAGGCTGAACAACCCCAACTCTCTCAGTCTGTCTTTGTAGGAGAGGTGATCCAGCCCTGTGGTCATATTTGTGGCCTTCCACTGGACTTGCTCCAACAGGTCCATGTCCTTCTTATGTTGGGGGCCCCAGAGCTAGACACAGATCTCCTGGTGGGATCTCACCAGAGGGGAGTAGAGGGGCAGAGTCACCTCCCTTGCCCTGCTGACCACACTTCTTTTGCCGTAGCCCAGGATGCGTTTGGCTTTCTGGGCTGCTTCAACAACTGGAGAACTTCCCTCAGTAGAGACTTCTTACCTCTGTCTCTCGACATGCAAGTGGGCACAGCTGGACCAAAGCATGGAGGCATCATTGTATGATTGCTGTTCTCTGGATAACATGGTTACGAAGGTGAAACGGGCCAACAAGCAAACACACGGGGATCCTGCTAGATGTTCTAGGCAGAGCCCATCCTGGTAAGTAAAAAATCTCTTCTAACACCAGCAGGGCCAGACTCAATGGCAGAGCGAGGCAGAAATGTGTGGCACTTTGCCTGCCTGCAATTGTTTCCTTCAGTCTTGTGTTTCCTATATGGGTTGTTAAAAACTTCATTTCCCTCAAGTTGTTCCAGGGATTCAGGTGTGAGTTGTCTTAAAAGGCTTATTTTCTGAAAATGTAATTGATTTTTAGTTTCCATAAAATTTCCACGTGGGTTTATTTTTTTGCTCTGAAGTCTGCATCACAAACTTAAGGGGTTGCAAGCAGCAAATTTCTTTCTCCTCTCCTTTATTTCCAAGCTCATACCATGTACATAAGCTTAAAGCATTTCAAGACACTTGTTAAATTTTGGCATCCTTCACTACAACACCCAGTGCTTAAAAAATGCACAGATGTCCTCCTACGCCGCTTTCAACTCTCAACCCTTTGCCCATTCTAGTAAAAAAATAAGGTAAAAAGGACCTAGCAGAATTAAAACTAGCCACACAAAGGTAGGAAGGTCATGTGAAGGTCTCCAGCTAGGATATTTTTTTAAATTAGATTTTAAGGGTTTTTTTAATAACTTGAAATATTTTTACTATTTTTTCACAGTGAAGTGTGTGCCGAAAATTGACGGGCAAGGCAAAACCACTACAGCTACAGGGCAGAAGTCTCAAAGCCAAAACATTTTTGGTTTTCTTCAGCTTATTCCTAGAATTTGATAGAATTGTGAGTGTTTGTCTGTTTTTTTTAATTGCAGGTTTGCCTACGATGGGTTTAGTTGCATTTGGATACATATTGGACCATGTCTGTGTCACCTGCCTTGTTCATGACACGTAGGTGGAAAAACTACCTCCTACAGCCAGGATAAACTCAGCTCAGCTGCCATCGAGGTAAGCAACGGACTTGTATTCAAAGGACTATCATGGTGGAGTCAGTATCCTGATGAAGGGTGAAGGTATCCTGGGCAGCAGAAGCTTCAGAAGGAAACGCACACGTAGCTGGGGTCCTGCAGGTGGGTTCAGAAGGGAAGGCAGCAAGGAGTGATTACGGGCAGGGGAGACAACGGCTCATCTTTCTCTGCCCAACCATACGTGGCACAGAGGCTTTCCCCAAGGGAGCATCTTGAGTGAGAACAAAATCACAGAATCACAGCATTGTCATAGTTGGAAAGGACCTCTGAGATCATCAAGTCCAACCATACACACACAGAACCCCCCAACAATCATCTCAGCCACTAGAGCATGCCCTCAAGTGCCACATCTGCACGTTTCTTAAAGACCTCCAGGGATGGTGACTCCACCACCTCCCTGGGCAGCCTGTTCCAGTGCCTGACCACTCTTTCAGTCAAGTCATTCTTCCTAAGATCTAATCTGAACCTCCTCTGCCATAGCTTCAGACCATTTCCTCTGATCCTGTCATGATTCCCTTGGGAGAAGAGGCGAGCACCCACATCTCTACAGCCTCCTTTCAGGGAGTTGTAGAGGGCAATGAGGTCTCCCCTCGGCCTCCTCTTCTCCAAACTAAATATGCCCAGTTCCCTCTGAACTCCCAGATCCATCCTTCAAACAGGCAACAGATGATTGCAATAAATACAAACCATATGTAGGTACACTTACCCCTTCCAGGTCTGCTCATCCATTAACATCCCCCAGCCTTCAAGCCCAAATGGCCAGGGATTCATTTTCAACAGACTTTTGAAGTAGTTATCTATAATTTGCTTCCACACAACGTTGTGTTTACTTTGCAAAAATCAAATTCATGCTTAGAACCCGGAGCAAAACACAGCGGGCCCGTGGAAAAATCTGCATGTGTACATTATAAAGAAACAATGGAAAGTAGTCCTGCAAATAAGAATTACAATAGTCTATTTTATGTATGGCTTGCTTAAAGCTACATGAACATTACAACCAATGCCCTTTATATTCTTACTAATTTTGTCAGGAGAAAAGGAAATAAACATAGTTTACTGGTGGAGAAATAAAAGCTGGGCCATAAATACTCACAATGCATCATAGTTTTAAAAATAGTATCTATTCTTAGGGACAGTGATGATCTTCCTAATAGCTCAGTGATGCAAAAAGGCTAAGTACTCCTGAAACCTGCTTTTTTTTTTTTGAGCAATTGAGAGGTTTACTATTGCCCATCACGATCCCAAGCTGAAAGTGTGCTGGAGGACAGGAGGAGACTACAAGAAGGAGAAATCTCAGCCACGGCTTTGCCAAAACCTGGTCAGGAGTGAGAGAATAAAGTAGATTTTGTCAAGGCAACTGTGGAGTGTTCTCTCATTATTCTGTTCAAGGCATGCGGCTTTCACCTCCTCTGTTGTAAAACAGTTTTTATCAAAAGTGTGGTTTTGGTCGATGAAGTAGCGAATAGGTCTTTCGGTGCAATTCCCTGTTTGAGAAGGATTTTGTTGGCAATTGGCAGAGTAAATTCCCACTCACAATAACAGCTGTGAACCCCGCTGAGGGCATCTGCTGGGTAGTTAATACTTGTTGGGAAGCATCTCACTTTAAGTGCCTTTTGTTTACAAAAGGAATTCCTACACTTTTTAACACAGCGTTAAAGATACTGCACCTCCTGTTTGTTTACGCATAATGTTGGATGCGTGTTGTCTTTGCTCACTCGTACCGATTTTCCTCTCTACAGGGGGTTAACGTATCGAAGGGCTTTTTTTGATTGCCTTCAAGTTTCAACAGAGTTATAATAACAACAACAGCCTAGATACTGAAAGGTTATTAAATGAAGTGTTATAAGAGACTGCTGCCCCAATTCTTTCCTTTCTAGGCAAAAGAAAAAGAAGAAACTCCACAGGAACTAAAGTTCAAATGGGTATCAGAGTAAGCAGAACCTACAATAGCTCCTGCACCACTGGTGAAAGCACAACAGCCATCTCCCCCTCCTGTGGTTACCACATTCTAAGGAGCAGGCTCTACTGACCCTTTTGCACGTACCCCACACTACATTCTAAATTCCTCTGCCAGTGTGGCTCCTGGAACCACATTAATACTTTGGGATGCGTGAAGTGATGCAAGGACACAAACCTCTCTCAAGTTATCTCACCAATACAAAACCCAAGGACACAGAGCTCTGCAGAAGTGGGAGAAGAGGTCACAGAGTATCTTGGTTAACAGCGCACTTCCAGAGCCTCTAAGGAAGACTACACTGTCATTTAAACAGTAAGCCCTTCCCCAGGCCTGACTCACCAATCACTCCTGTGGTAAAATATGCAAACAAAGGTGGTTTAGGCATGACCGGCCCTAACTTCCAGCGTACCCTGTATGAGCCAAGCAGAGGAGCACATCAGCGTAGGGATGGAGGACAATCCCAGGAGCACACTGCCTCGCTCACCAGCAGAAGATCTGACGTTGGTTCTTCTTCAAGAGTGATCTGGATGCCTTGAGCCAGGATGTAAGGTTGCAGAGGAGTACGGAGACTGTACTGCCTAGGCCTACTCTCCAACATGCACAAATGGGTACAAGTAAGAGCAGTGTTTGGACAAATCATCTCCTCTTTGTCTACAGAAGTTGACTCCCATGAACAACAACTGTTTTTTATGTACATGAACGTTAAAATTGTTGCTAAATACCTGCAGAATTGGTGTCCAGTCCAAAAACGTTCCCAACTGCAAAGCTCCTTCTTGCAGACATGCTTTAAAAGGAGACTGATAAATGTTTACAGAATCAGGGACGTGTCGGGGTTGAAAGGGACCTCTAGAGATCATCCCGTCCAACTCCCCTGCTAAAGCAGGATTGCCCAGAGCACATCACTCAGGACTGCATCCAGGAGGGGCCTGAAGGTCTCCAGAGAAGGGGACTCCACAACCTCCCTGGGCAAGCCAGTTTAGGCTCGCCCTGTTGTGTGGACACATATAGGAGGACATTCATAACACAGGTTGGCTCAGGTGGCCCAGAGCACATCACTCAGGACTGCATCCAGGAGGGGCCTGAAGGTCTCCAGAGAAGGGGACTCCACAACCTCCCTGGGCAAGCCAGTTTAGGCTCGCCCTGTTGTGTGGACACAGGATAGGAGGACATTCATAACACAGGTTGGCTCAGGTGGATGCTTCTCATCAAGGTGATACACATAACGTACATACAAAAGCAATGGTGTGGTTTTGGACAGCCCCTCAGATATTTTAGGAAGAAAGCAGGCAATACCACACAGCCCAGTTCTGCTGAGATGTGTTAGCAAGCTCAGGCTGAACATAAAAACCCTGTTGTGTAAACACATTCATGGAAGAGTGCTACAGATTTCACATTGAGTATGCAAGGATTTAATTTTGGCTTCCATTTGCAAACTAACACCTTGTGTAGTAAAATGTTTTCCAGCAGTTACATGAACGCGTAAGTTTAGAGTAGCAGCAGAAGAAACCAGTGTAACAATTACCAGTGCTCATTTCTTTGCAGGATCTCTCATTTTCCCCATGTTCTTCCATCAAACTACTTAGGAAATCTAGCAAATGTTTAGCTTTTATGCTCATTAACCATGGTCCAAAGAGGTCAGTATTGTTACACACGTTATTTTGGTGAAGACGTATTTCCTGCTTGTCTCTTTCTCCTCCATCCTATCCCAATTCTGACAATGTTTTCCAAGTACATTCTCAGGGAGACACGGTTACCATTTCAGACATAGCAGTTCACCAAAGCAAACATTTATTTAGTACCAAGTAAAACGAAGCTCCTTCTGGCTGTAGTTTGACGATCCAAGGCTCAAATCTGTGTTTGTGTAAGCTGATCTGGTGCTCCAGACTTACTCCTGACACATACTGACGTGAAATGACAACAGAATGAGATTCTTACAAAACAATTTATCCACCTGCACACCAGACCTGTTACCGTTCTAGTCTGTTTTAAAAGCCAGGGATTGTGAGGGTAACTCAGCTTGCGTTGTACTGAAATCCACAACACATTACAGCTTTCTACTGAAAGAAGTCCTACGACAATACTGAAATTCCGCAGTTACAGGCATTGTTACCTGTAAACCGCTGTGATTCGGTAGCGCTACCCCTTTACAGGACTGTGGCTGAGTGACACCAACAAAAAGAAAGCTGACTTTCCCCGTGTGCATAGTTTTGCAGGGATTGAACCTCCCAAAGCAACGCAAGTCACCTGAATCAGACTTCTGCAACCTAGAAAAGAAAAGTGCTGGCTGCAACTAGACCTCTACCATATATTGAAAACGCTCTAAGAAAGCAGGCACTCTAGAGAACTGACTCCATTTTTGAAAGGCTCATATCTTGTAGGATCTATACGTTTGCTGTCACACTAACCTCAGAGTCTTAACGCTGAGGATTAATATACATATGCTATAAATTCTGTACATGGGGATACAGTGGTGTCTCCTACAGCTGTATTACTTGAACGCTATCGCTTTCATACTCCTCAGTTAATTTCTGCTCTTTTTTTTTTTTTGCCTTTTTTTTTTTCTCCCCTGGCTTTCAGCCTAACGTCAAAGACGTGACGTGTAGATGAAGGATGACCAACTCTAAGCTTCTGCTTACACACGTGTGGCCGCGAGCTCGCAATGGGTGAGACAAGAAGGCCTGAAGAAAACATCGCTGTCGTTCCCGAACAACTGCACCCTGGTGACTTTTCTTAATTGATTCGGAGTAATTACCGCTTATTGGGGGAAAATAGAAAATTAAAGCAAATTACCACTTACGGGAGAAAAAATAGAAAATCAAAGCAAATCAGCAACAGAAATATCGCAGGGCTAAACTAAAAACAGAAACCAAGAGTATCTTGCCAAAACCACATAAAAAGAGGAAAGGCTTCTGCTCGTGTGCGAGAACAGTGACATCTCGTGGGGGTTTTGCAGAAGTGAGTGTACAGGGGGGACAGAGCAAACTACTCTGCAACGTCGTGCAGTTAAAAGAAAAAATACTGCAATACTTCATTTAATACGTATACCATTAACAATATTTGGTAGAAATTAGGCTTTATTGCTTTTATAATGAGGAATGGAAATTAAAAAAGAAAAAAGAAAGAAAAAAGGCAGATAAATAACCTATGAAGGAAAACTTTCAAACCAAAGATGGAGTGGAGGAAAATAAGTTAAGATGTAGTTTTCTCTGCTCTCCCAGGAAGTAGTTATATTTACTACGTAAATATTACTCATCCCATATAATAATGGCATAAGGGCAAATTTATAAGAGACTAAAAAATGAATTTATGTTGTAAAGGCATAGAGTCCAACATAAATATGACTTCTGCATTAAGTGTTCTTTAAAAAACACACACATAAATATTGAATAAATAAAGCATGGATAATTACGCTGTTCCTTTTCACTGGTTAATAGACTATGCCAAATTCATTATACGTACTTCTTGAGAAAGCAAAGTTATATCACAATGGAAAACTAAAATGATATATCTGACTTTCCAGTACAGTATGCAAGGTCTGGACCCTTCAGATTGTATATGAGGAGTTTCTGGAACAAATCTTTAGCTGCTGTAAAGTGTCATAACTCAGCCAAGGTACTCAACTCTGACAGTTTACAACAAACAAAAATGTTGTGGGTATGGTTTTGTTTGTTGTTTCTTTCTTTTTTTAAACCACTCTGCACCCAAACTAAGTTACAAAAACATAATGTTTACAACTTGGAAGATGATAAGAATTTTTTCCTACCATAATGTGTTCGAGTGTTTGTCTTATTCTCTTTTACCTGAGTAACCTAAGTAAACAGATTACAAGGCAATTTAAACATATTAGCTAATACAATGTTCACTGGACTTCTCATATATAGAAATGTACTTGACACTATTTGCAGTTTTACAAATACAAAATGAGTAAGAATTTTAAAACATATTTACTGAGCAGCCATGTCTCTGATGTCTGTACAGATCAATGGGTGCAGTGGAATTATGTATAGAATTTATGATGTAATTTTTAAACAGCTTTTGTGCAACCTGGCTGTAATGTGCATTTAAAGAACTGCTGTCAACATCACAGGTATGTAATATTTACTGGTGCCAGAAATGGAGAGTACAGAGTAGGACAACAGCTCCTAAAATAATACTGTGCTATGCAGACATCTGTACATTATTCAAATAGTGCATATTACTCAATGTCTGATGAGGAATAATAGTTAGCTGCTAATACAGACACGAGCATTTACAGGAATTAGGTTTGTTAAAGAAAGTATGGATGAGTGAGCTTTTCCATATATAAATATTAAAGGAAAGGACTTGAATTATGAAGTTGTGAAATAATTAAAGAAGAGAAGTTATGTAATAAATAGCAAAACTTTCAATTCAACTTGCAGAAGATTAGTACAGTAGCAAAACATCCTTTACAGTAGCAATGAAACCATTCAGAAGCATTGTCAAATCAAAAGTAATTCAGTTTTATTTTATAATGAAAGCAACTGAAATTAAAGAAAAAAGAAGAAAATTTAGTTTATTTCTGTTACTGTACTTCTGTGTTATTTTACCTGTCAGACGCTTCCTCCTCTTTTTGTGCTCTATTCACTCTATCACTTTTGTTTTTTAATATTTCTTTTTTAAAATTTCTTAAGTCCAACACAAATCCATGGACACTAAAGCACAGTGAATGTGCAATTTGCAGACCGGCACGAGTGACAACCCCTAGGAATATAACTACTTTTACGAGGTAAGCTTGGAGTAACTTGGAGGAGAAAATTTGCGCTTCAAGTACTTGAGAATGTAAAGTGGAAGACAGCTAACAACAGTGATTGCTGACACTTTCCACAGGAAGGTCACAGTTGTGATAAAGGCAACATCTGCAGAAACAGAAAAAAAAAAAAAAGGAAAATAAGTAATGGGAACTGATAACATGGAAACTGTAACTTCCACAGTGCAAAGTCAATAAAAATCTCTTAATTATTTGCTCACGGTATTGTTCAAGACCATGCAAAATTTAAAAAAAAAATAAGAAAAAAAAAAAAGAAAAAAAAGGCAACAAAACAACAGAAAGAGAAAGAGAGAAAGTTAACCTCAAGTTTTGTTTTTGCCAACTCTTTTCTTCAGACAGGAACTTCAGAGTTCCTTTACAGTCCTTACACTGTTTCTTTGCAGCACAAAATAATTTCAGGGGAAACAGAATCTCAGTGTAAAAGCAAAACTTTCTCATAATAAAAAGTTAAGCCATCTTGTTTTCTACTATTAAGGATGGGTTTTACCCTCTATAATACAAGTTCCAAACCAGATATTCTGCTACCATTTTGGATCCTTTATTCCACATTCAGATTTTCTTTTCTCTGAAACAGTCACAACAACTAGAGCGGATGATTCTTAAAACCTCAGAGATTAAATCAGAACCCCAAAATTTAAATGGAAAGCAATGCGGGGATACTGCCACAAGCCACAGCGAAAAGCTATTTTTTGTGAAAAACATTAAGAAGAATAGTGATGCCCTCCACTTGCTACTGAATTTTTTTTTCCCATATTTCCACATGTGCAATGGTCAGGCAGTACTAAATTATCACAAAAAGACCCCAGAAGTGAGGTAACCTGAAGAATCAGGGTAGTATTTTTGCTTTTCCCCATTATTTACAGATGTGTATATTCCATGATTTACTACTCTCTAAAGAATTTTTAAAGGCTTTAAAAAAAAATAAGTCAAGAAAAGTTAAACTTTACCTACCTAAGAAAGCTCCAAAAGACACTCTGCCTATACCTGTTTCACAAAGAGGGAAAATGAAAATGAAATGATAGATTTACAGAAATTTCAAAAGTTACATTAAAAACAACCCGAACAGATTAGCTACACAAAAAGGAAATGAAAAAGGCATTAGTAGCACTAACTGGCATATTGTTGCCTTTCACTTGACAACCAGACTATTTTAAACAGCAATAAACCCAAACATTTTGAAAACGTAAGGCCTTTTATATTTGGTCATGTTGTAAGGCTGCACATAGGTAGGCAGTTTTCTTACGTTTGCCTTCAAGGTACAATTTACTGTATAAACACCCTCATCAGAGCTGTTCTCATGCGAATGAAAATCCACTTCAGAAAATGCAGTAAAGAAAGGCTTTACTGCTCCAACTTTACTCGTTAAAAATACTTTGAATGTTAGATTTCAACATATAAACCTGTCGTACAGTTTTACCCTAAGCCTGCTTAGATATACTAAAAGTCTGTGTAACGTATCAGAGACATGCCCAATAAGGCCATTGTGTGCAATTAACTCCGAAACCTAAAAAAATGATTCGCTGCCTTGAGTCGAAGCAGTAGCAGGTAGTTTCCCCATCCTAAATCTGAGTGCCCTGTCACGCTCAGGGTACTGTTTCTTTGGGAAATGATGCTTCCAAGTAACAGCGGTGCGAGAGGCGGTTTGTTTGCCAATGGAGTCAAGCTCTAGCCGACTGGATTGTTTCCCCTGACACTTGGAAGTCGTTCTATACCATGAACTGCAACACCGTAACTTCGGTTTATACTATGGTACGTGCACAAAAAAATAAGACACACACCCACCCAGCTGTACGTAACAGATTAGATACAGGTGAAGCATTAAGACAAATGGAAGTGCATTTTCCTCAGACTAGCTGATTAATAACACGCAGTAAAATATAGCTTTACAAAAAGCTCACGAAATCACAGTCTTTTTACTACCCTTAGTGGTGAAAACCACAGAAGTGGTTTTCACACTAACCACAAAGCCCTTGCCATTTTTTACACATCTGTGAACATCACCTAAAGGTGTTTCTCAGTGAACAACATCCCTTTACAAAGGATGGAAGGGTCTGGCTGTCACCAATACCAAAGACTTACAAAGGTGAAGCAAGCAAGTTCTGCTTTATGAAGTTCCTGGAAGTTTAGACTTAAGAGCCAGTACCTGGATCGTTTCTTGCTTGCTCCCTTCATTTGTAATCTGGCTGCGGAGATTCAGGAATCAACCCAATAATCTCTATTAAGACACCTGTGTATCAGTGTCAGAGAAAAGACAAAGGTACTCTGGCAAATCTGAAATAACGTGTAATACAAGTATCAAGCCCCATGGGGTTGTTTCTCCAGTAAAATGTGACTCCTCAGAAATCTGGGAAGTCATAGAACACCTGGAACAGGCATTGAAGCCTCTACTGGTAGAAAAAAATATAATTATATAATGTAAATACGCTACCCTAGTTTTGAACACCTGGGACACAAGAGAGTGAAAGCAGAACTATGACTATCCCAGAAACTCCCATATAACATTTAATTCTTTTATGAGAAGTGGCCACTTGAAAAAGAGCAACTCCCTACTCATCAGCTTCTGAAAAAGAGAGAGGAGCTGAATTCCACTCCTTGTGAGGAATAATCAAAACTCTTATATATAATTCTTAAAAATTACATTTGTAAAATCACACTAAGACTGAGATAGATGTTTTTTACTGAAGGGTAATTTGCTATAAAAAGAAATACATATTATTTTGGTGCTCAGATCCTTGACTGCTAAGATTTGCAGTTTAAATGCGTTCTTTTCATCTTGTGGACTACAAACAATGAGAACCTTAAGACACAGCAGAGGACACCGCAATTTAAAGTGAAGCAAGTTATTAAGCTTATATTAATAAGCCTAATATAATAACGAAGCAATGATTCTTATATAAAGTACCTATCCTAATAGCCTTCTGCCTCACCCTCTAGCAATGCTTCAGCTCTTCTAAGCTTGGGGGTTAGATCTAATGAGATCCACTTGGACTGGCATACAAAATAATTCACCAACTCAGTGAAAGATCCTGATTTTTTTTCACACTGCATCCATTTCAATACTGCAAATTTCAAAGCCAATTTAAGGCGTGCAGTTTGGACTGCCAAGATCAGATCAAGAACAGGAAAAGCTTGCATGAAGTTTAACATACAGAACAGGAATAAAGATCATCAAACTCAAGGGAAAAAAAAAAAAAGGATAAGAGAATATTTTAACCCAATGTTAAGCAAGCCTAATTTCAACTTATTTATAACAGCTGTATTTCACAAAGCCTAATGCCACCTATTCCCATTTATAAAATGAGAAAAATATTAAATATCTAAAGCACAGTTCTTTGCCAAAATACTTCTACTATTACTCACCAAAGTATTCATTTAGAAATGCAAGAGAGGCCACATAGCAGCCAAGACTGAGGAATTCAGCCACCACCATTAACCAGTGCCACGTCCGTATGGTCAGTGCAACCATCAAGAGCTCAGTCAAGATTAGGGCAGTGAAGGAAATGGCAACGACATGTACAAATTCAGATTCAAAAAGCAGCAGGGCTCCGTACATCAGAATACCACCTAGGAAAGGCACACAAAGTTAACCATACACTGAGCAATGACATTTCGGTGCGTGCGTTCCCACAACTGCAGGCTGAATATTCAATGGCTTATTACAAAAACTCGCCCAGTGATTTATTTTTTTGTTTTATAAGGGAACAGCACTGATCCTTCTAAAAGAACAGAAATGATATTTACTGTACTTTGTGCATGTGGAATAAAACAACCAAAGTAAAGCTGGAAGGAAATAAAACTATTAGAAAGTTAAACTCCTTTTAGTGCCATGTATCTGATGAACTGTTAATTAACCTCATTTTGTCAAGTGCTACAAATAAATGAGATATTGTTGAAAGTGTAATTACTTTTAACTGATTACATAATTCAGATTTCTTGAACAGTCCTTCTGTCGTTCCATGAAAGAAAACTACTGTGCAAATATATGCAATGTGATAAGCGCTCATTAAAATTTTTCTAGATTAGCATTTAATTAAAAACATGTCCCTTTTTAGGCGACACGCATCAATAAAAATACCAATCCACACCGTGTTTTGAATAGGCCTGGCACGCTACAGGAATATCGATTTACCAGATAAACAGAAAGCAATATATGTAACTGCTGATGAAATGTTAAGCTTTGGGAATCCAACCTGCAGCTGAAAAACAATATTGCTAATAGCAGACAAAAAATTCTCAGTTCAGTAAAATTAGTAGTCTCTCCTACCTTGGTAAATACTGATTAAAACCCAGATGAGGAAGGTCTTAAATGACAAGGATCTTCCCTAAGGGAAACAAGTGAGAGGACAGTTAAACAAAACTTTAAAAAATATAAATAAATCTGCCCAGTCCATATATTTTTAATATTAAATCACTAGAGAGATATTTTACAAATAAAATAAGCAATCTTCGAAGTGATACAGACTAAAAAGCTTCTACTTGCTTCTATGATTCTTCATTGCCAACTTTTATAGAAATAGCACAAAGTCTAAATGTGGGGGTAGGATAGTTAAGGCCTTAAACAGCAAAGGTACTTTACCTTGCAATGCTCTGGCTGGTTCTCAGAGGGATGATTACAATAAAATTTGTTTATTTCTTATTTGAAATGTTTTTATGTCTGTTTTGTAAAGCGCAGTCTTCAAGAAAAATAGCACTGTATACCTACTGACCTTGCCCTCAAGCAAAATTGCAGTTACTAGTCACGTCTAAATGTTGGATGAACCATTTATTTGCATTCATAGAATAAATATATGACTAATGCAAGTTTCCAAGTCGTAACTATTACCAAACACTTTTTTAATCTTCTTGTGATGATGAATGTTAGAGGTTGAAACCTATGCATCAATCAAAGAATAAATGCTGTAGATGTGCACACGGCTCATGCGTTCTGTGAGGGCACCGATGAAGTCTGTTAGAATCGCAGAGCTGAAAGGACATGCATTTAAAAGGACAGAACTGCAAACAAAGCAGGCACTTTGTTGCAAAGGAGTGATTGGTGGAACAGGGAAGAATCAGCACTTTACAAAAGAAACATGCTTTGCTGTAGAAAGTGATGAGTTAAATCTATTGCTTCAGTATAGGCTAAAACATTTTCTGGGATAGGTAATGTTGACGGATAAGGTGCTAAAGACATTTTCATAATTCTGTAGATAGTCTAAAATGTTGATGGCAGACTGAACATACAAGAAAAAAAACATTAGAGTTTTTTTCTCCCATGAGTGCCTACAAATTTTCCTTTGAGTACTGGACATTGCTTCCACCTTCGACCATAGCTCCCGATTAGCCAGATTTGTGAACTAAGACTGAGCTTGAGTTTTGGTTCACCTTTATGGAACTAGAAGGGGTAAGTCACTCCTGAGCCTCTTGGGAATGCTGCACCACTGGGCTGGAAATCATTTTCAGGTGAAAGCAGGGAGCCCTTGTACTTCCTTTCAAATTTTCATCAGTTTTTCCAGCTGTAACTCTGTAGGAGCTACAGCAACAGTCATATTGGATCAGTGGGTCCTCTAGGGTAGGTGGCCAGACCTGCCTCTCTGAACCTTGCTAATTTTCTGTTCTTCTTGCACCACAGTCAGTGAGTTGTGCCAGTATTTCTTATTCTTTTAAAAATCCAAAAAGCATTTCCATCACTAGCTTATCCCAGAAAAGAAACCAATTCCTAGGAATCCAATTACAGTCCACGTCAACAGGTTTGACTAACAGCAGATGAACAGCACTGGTAGAGATTTGCATATAGAGTCCCTAATTTGAAAAATGACGTGCAGAAATACGTAGGCTTCACAGCATCATGACTACGACAGCATGATCATAAATTGTTGTAATAAACACTCACAAAAAATGTATCTTTCGATAGTGAAGTCCAATGCAGCACGTGAATACCTTTTCGTACTACTCATCCATAGTCATTCACTGATCATCCTCTGCCCCACACCATGCACTGAACTCTTCAGTTTCTCCACATTCTCTTTTTTTTTTTTCTTTTCTTTCTAGACAATTATTTGGGTTCTACTTATTTAATATTCATAGAGGTGAAACATAACCTGGGAAAGCCAGTGATTCAGCATCTCCAAAAACTGTCATTTAAGCCTAATCAAAAAACTTAGCCTGTATTCATCTACCCATCTTGGGCAGTTTCTGAGCACAAGTTAACTTCTGTCTTTGGAAAAAAGATGCTTCCAAGTTCCATCCACGAGCAAATTTTAGCACAACAGCCTTTAGCAGGTTTATGGCCATGCTTTTATTTTTTTTTTTTAATTTTTTTTTTTGAGATTAATCATAGGAAGCTGAAATCTCACAAAGCAACTTTAAAGATTCTGAAGAGGAGAAAGAGACAATCCAGATCTCCATGAGATGAGAAAACATTCTCCTGGACTATCACAGCTAATAGTTAATTTAGTACAATTCAAAAGGCAAAGGCTCTGAAAAGTTCAGACCCTCTCCAACTACAGTCTGGTTTTGAACTTTTAGACATATCTTCTAAGAATCTACTATCCTAAAAAGAATATCTGCTTCTGCCTTGGATCCTAACTTTTCTAGCCGATGGTTTTAGATGGAGCAAAGCAGCTCTCAAAAAACTTAGAAAAAAAAGAATCTTGAGATTTTTTTTTTCACTTTTGTAGGTACAGAAATTAAACACTTGCATTGTTTTCAGGTATGTGCACACAGAAAGCAGCATCTACAGATGATTCAATTAAAAGATATCAGTTATCAATATCCGTTATTTAAGGAAAATCAGCTTTTGGAAAGGTCAGTACTAATTTTGGTGGTGAGGTATGGGGGAAATCTATAAATTAATCTAATAGTTAAAAAAGAAAAGGGAGCAGTGAAAGAGTAATCTTAAATAACTCCAGATCAGGGATCCTGCAGCCAGAATGAAAACAACTTTCACACAAACACAGCTTCATGTTTGAATTATTGCAGTCCAACCATTTATGACTCAACAAATTTATTAAATAAAACTGAGTGGAACATTTGGTATTATGGATTATTTTCATAGTACAAAAGTCTATACTACGTTAATTAATTAGTTGTGCATCTGCCTTGCATGGAATACCTTAAAATAATTTTAATAATTCTCAGGTTTGCACACCAGAGACTCCAGCATTTGTTCATGTCAACTGAGGACATTCATACCTTTGTGAGATCCTTGTAAAGTTCTGGATACAGCAATGCCATTTCTGGCTTCACATCCTGATCCAATACTAGAGAGAAGACTGGAAACATAGTATATATGGTTGCATATCTAGGCGAAAGGAGAGGACATAAATTGACACTTTTGTATGATATGATTTTCATTTAATCTAGTGAGTTCAATTATTCTTTTTATGTAGGTGGAATTAAACTGGTTCTTCTACCAGTACTGAAGCAGCTTATCAATACAGCTTAACACGTGAAACCTGCTCCTGTGGTTCTGAGAGCTGCCAGTCATGAGAAGTTACAGAGATTTTATACATTCAAAACCTGTAAAAATATTTCTTTCTTCTATATATATCACGGAATTGTCAGAGTTGGAAGGGACCCCTAGAGATCATCCAGTCCAACTCCCCTGCTAAAGCAGGATTGCCCAGAGCACATCACTCAGGACTGCATCCAGGTGAGGCTTGAAGGTCTCCAGAGAAGGGGACTCCACACCCTCCCTGGGCAGCCTCTGCCAGGGATCTGCCACCCCACCACAAAGAAGTTTTTTTCTTATATTGAAATGGAACTTCCTGCATTCCAGATTGTGCCTGTTGCCCCTTGTCCTGTCACTGGGAACTAACGAAACGAGTCTGGCTCCATCCTCCTTCAACCTACCCTTCAGATACTTGGAAGCATTCATAAGGTCTCCCCTCAGCCTTCTCTTCTCCAGGCTCAGAAGTCCCAGCTCTCTCAGCCTTTCCTCATCAGGGAGATGCTCCAATCCCTCCATCGTCTTTGTTTCCCCATGTTGGGCTCTCTCCAGCGGTTCCTGGTCTCTCTTGAACTGGGGAGCCCAGAACTGGAGGCAGTATTCCAGCTGTGGCCTCACCAGTGCCGAGTAGAGGGGAGAATGACCTCCCTCACCCTCCTGGCCCCACTCTTCCCTATGCAGCACAGGATTTCATTGGCCCTCTTGGTGACAACAGCACATTGCTGGCTCATCACCCAAGCTTATCACCTGCTACAGTACCCGCCCTGTGCACTTGTACTTTGGATAACCAGTTCAAAGACCTGACATTTAAATTCATCCACAGACAATGGCTTGAAAATTGAAGAAAACTGGCTATATTCTGGACTTGGTGGTATAGGTAGGTGGACGAACAGAAGTCTTAACAGTTCCGCAAGTGGCTTTGGATTTTAGTATGCACATGCCAGATGCATAGTTTAGTATGTACTTTCCAGGAACTTAGCACAACTATTTACAAACATTTTGGAGAGGTCTGCTGCTTCTCTTCTTCTGCAGAATCCGGTGTAATCAGACGTTGATTTGACTATGATTTGTTACTATTCATTTAACTTGTTATTTACAAGGAGTATAAAAAGAACCTCTTAGGACAGAAGGGGCAGAGAGCAGGGACAAACATGAATATGTGCATATCCCTCAGCTGTATGACTTGGGGCACCATTTTACTAAAGCAGCTTCCCCAACAAGACCAGGATGCTCCTAATCCTGCAAGCGTTCACCTGAACGGAAATCTATGGGGCAGGCTTGGGTAGCACACTCTTGGAGGAAATTTCGTGGTCAGTAGCTTCAGCTCCGTTTTTAACAGAAGAATGTGATTCTCACTGAGGCCTGCATGGCAACCTGCCTAACAGCTGCAACTACTCCGGGAGATTTCCTCTATTGTTTTCACCCTGTATGTGAAAAAGGTTAAATGGCATCTTTCTGTAAAGCCCTGCACACCCCTCTCTTCAGAGAACTGATAATGAGGTTCTCCCCCCTTTTTTCAACCTAGTTTGACTCTTCTCTGTAGACTCATTCCATGTTTTGGTAGCATACCAATGATAAACGTATGAAAAATGTGGCAGACACCAGCTACACGATGTTATTTAACAAGTTAGTTTGCTATATTTATTACCAGGTATTGTAACCTTTGGTTTTGACTTACCCTACCATTAGGAATCCTTGGTACAAGGGAACGGATGCAAAATAGAAGACTGATGAAAATACAGCCTACAAAAAGCAGATGATTATGTATATGTAATATAATTCTATATATGAAACATTACAATAAAGAAGTAACACTTCGATACTAGTCGATTAAGATTTCTTGACATTTCAAAGACAGACATAGTGCTTTTAACTATTCAGAAAACCAAGTTCTAAGTACCTGCATAGTTGAAATAATAAGGCCTCGGTGCATGACAAACTGACCAAGTGCTGCTGATCTTTTGTAACTGTTTCGACCATGTACCATCAGCAGCCTGCCTATGTGTTTGAACTGTGTGATAGAAAAGTCCGCTGCTAGGGAAGCTTGCTTTCCCTCCTAGAACAAAACAAAAACATCCCAAGTATGAAACTAAGTGTCAAAGATGTGTTTCAAATTGCAAAATACTAAGTGATAACTAATTTCAAAAGTCAAGTTTGCTCCTAATTCAGAAATCAACCCTGCAATGAGACATAGAGGGCAACTTTTTTGTGCATATTTTAAGATAGAGTGGCTGTAACAAGTATGTTTAATTGCCTCTCCTGCTTCTTTCAGGTAAATGCTACACAAATAACTGTAGTGTTTTCTGCTCTTCTTGCTCTTTGTATTTAAAAAGATAAAGCAGAGGACATAGAAGCAAAGAAAATAGTAGTTCAAAGACCAAGCATTTTTATCATCTTACAGCACACTTTAATTAGAAATTATGAATTCACTGCTGTTAAGAATGAAGCTTCTAATCCCGTCTTACGAAACTACTACCTGGCACATATTTGACAACACAACTGTGAACATTACCTTGCCTTCAATTCCGATTCCACAGTCCGCTGCTTGGATCATGCTGACATCGTTTCCTCCATCACCTGGAAAATGTCACTGCAATATTCAGCTCTTCAGAGGTTTGCCTCTCCTGGCCTTACAGTATTTTAGAAACCTCTTACCTACTTTTACGTTCTTACAATTGATCTATCGATTACCTCAGCAACCAAGAATTTTTCCTGTGGAGTAAAGATAACCCCAGCTTTCTCACAGAAAGGCATTTTCTGCTACATCTACATCACACCTGGCTGTTTGATAAAGAAGTCCCTTTGGCTTTGTTTCAACTACTTCAAGGGTGCCACCTACTGCTTAAGTTCATTACAGATTTTAGCTACCGCAAACAAAGATAATGTCAACAGTTACCTATTGCACACGTGCGTTTTCCAGTGTGGTGCTGTAACAGTTTCACAATATGAGCTTTTTGGGTGGGAGAACAGCGGCAGCACACTACAGCAGGGCACTGACAAGCCAGCTCTACAAATTCATGCTCATAGTACTTCAGACAAACCTAAGGGAAGAAAAAAATAAAAAACCCAACAAAAAACAAACACTTGATTTACTTACAATTAAATACTACTAGACGTAGTCTAATGCAAAAACACAGTACAAAGAATCCTTTTATGAAGTTTTGCCTGCACAACATCCACCATGGCAGAAAAACCCACATTCTCCTGACTGTGGATTTATTATCTTAAACCAACACCCTCTTTTGCTTAGCAAGCATACACGCTTTGGGGTTAAGCGACAGTACTTGAGCACACAGGATGCAATTGCCATTCTGCTACCATACAGGAGACCAGATGACCAGCAACATTTGCCCATCTACAACATGGATCTTCTAACTACCACTGAGTGAAAAACAAAAGTACATCTAAGGACAACTTAAAGTATGGGAGAACACTGGAAAGAAGTTTAATAGCATGAAGGCAATGATAAATTACTTTTTGAACTTAAGCATGTAGATAAATGTAATTCGACAGCAGTCAAGTTCTTACCTCAAGTGAGTCCCCAGATATCACCAAGGCACAGTCATGCTTCCTCCTAAAGGCATTTAGTTCTAAGTGAGCCTCTCCTCGAGTGGCAACCTTCAATAAAAAAAAACAAAACCACTCACTTGGAAGATTTTGTTATAGTTTTAGAAAAAACCTGCCTAAGTAAATCAGGTTTTGAGAACCCATACCCAGAAGGCCTCAGTTCTTCAACAAGTGATTTATTCCACTGCGAGCCAAATAGCCATAGGATATGACTACAAGCCTTGAATCTTATGGAGTGAAAAAGTAAGCCTCAAACAAGCAAAACTTCTGTAGTCAGCTTAAGTGATTCCTCACTAAAGTAAACCATGGCTAAAAAAATAATGAATTAATGATATTAAAATATCTGATGTTCAAGCTGACCTGAGTCCTTCCATCTTGGCAGGGCTTGAGAAAAAAATATAGATAAACTAAACGAGCCCCCAAACTTCTAATTTATTAACCAGTAAAATATGTTCTAAGAATAATGCAAAATGTTAATATTAATAGTTCCTTCAGTTTGGGTAAGCAGACACAGATTCCAAAAGGTACACAAGAACGCTCACTAGTGCTAATCCTTTTGGATCTTGCATGAGCATGCAAGCAGGATCAAACGGCATAATACAAAAGAACTACGTAATAGATTTTTTTGTTTATTTATATAATTATTGTTTTAGAAAGGGCCAGCTGTGAAATGCAAAAACCGGTCAAAGGTTGCCAAACAGATTTTGGAAAGTTTTGAGCATGAACACAGAACATGAAAAAATGTAAATTATAACCAGGTTTTGAGGAGACTGTGAGTTTTGGGGGTGGGTTGTTTGGGTTTTTTCCCCAGTAAAAGATCTATGTATTTTAGAGTTACCATGCAAGACAACGTGCCAATCACAGAATAAAACACAAACTGTGATTACGCCTCTAATTTTGGTTCTGTCAGCACTTTGATTAAATGTCTTTTAAGTAGTTTTGTCTTTGACACACTACTACCTAGGATCAGATGTAGTCCAAAGACCTTTCTCCCTCCAGATGGGCTCTACTACACATAAAATTTGAGTTAATTAAAAAGCACCTGCAAACAGAAAAACCCATACACATGCCCCAATCCAGATTTTTTTTCCCTTTTCCACAACTGAACATGTAAGGAGAAAGCTCCTTTTCTGCCCACTGTTAGGAACCCCGTATTGAATTGGCCCATTATAATCCTTCTGCATTGCAGAGATGTCAGTACTTGGTGCACACTGAGGAGCTGTAATTGCTCTCCCTGTTCTACCTTTTGCCTCACAGAGGTGTTTATTAGAAATTTTTAAATAGCGCTAGAAAAATACATCAGTTAATTTCATTACAAAATGAAGAAGCTGAGACTCCAAGAATTAAAAAGAAGAGCGTTAAAATCAAAATGCATCTTTTTGGGAAGCCAAAGTAGTAAATAACTTTTTATTTACTAATTTATAACTAAAATAGAAGTGTTAGAGAAGCTTGTTATTTTCTTCATTAATCCAGAAGTTACTGCTTTGCAACAAATAAAACCACAGAAATAATTCTGTATAAATCCATTTTCTAACTAATTTAAAACTTTGGATACTCTAAGTTAACACAGTTTTATGCTGATCTCTTATTACCAGTCGAGGTAATGAAAGTAAAAAATCTGACTCAACTAAATAGATTTTGTTCGTGAAGACTTAATTTGTGGTGTTACAACATGGAAAGGTCAACAAAAATTGATCTGAAGTTTTATCAGAAGCATTAATAATTTAATTGCAAATAGTAGTCTGCAGGGCCTAATTTGCCATTCTGATGCTTCAGAAGAAACTACATTTACATGTAAATTATATTCATATAATTATTTCTGTAGGTGCAAGTGGTTCATTTGGAACAAACACAGACATATTATGTCTGATCACACAGCATCAATCAACGTCTGGAAAAATCTATTTTTGTTTGGCTTCAGTAGAGTTGATGCTATGCAAATATAACCAAAATGTATAAAAAAAGATATTCAGTTTACCTTTCTAAGAATTCTCTTAAACAGTCTGTTAATAAAATGCAACTATGTATCACGATATACAAAAATACTCTCTTTTTTTACATACTGATTTGAACTGTGTCCATGCAGAGTATGTCGGCATCACAGCCTATTCAGGATTAATCCTGCTTGAGTCTAAAGAGAGTTCAATTGATAAAAATGCTAGAACAAGCAAGAACCACATCCAGATAGCCCTGAATTCATGGACACACTCTCCTACCGGCTGGACACCTCACATGGACCACTCTCCATCATCCTTCAGAAGTACCTTATTATGCCCTATGTATTCAGCGAAGAGTGTAAACTGCACGTTGAGCCTGGGTTACCCAAACGTGGCTACAAACATTTCTGTTAGTACACCAGCAAATCTAGAAACATGCACCCTTAAACAGAAGCAATTCTGCATCCCTAATTAAAAACCTGAGTACTACTCTCTTGACCATTATTATGACACTCTGTACAATAACCCATCAATTTTCAACAAGCAGCCAAATAGTAACCAAACAAAGCGATGTTGTTATTAGCTGTCCTTTAATGAACTAAGAAAAAAGGCTATACTTACAGGTCTGAAAATGTGAATATCTTGAGTCCTAGACACCAAGTGAGAACTTTTCGCAATGCAAGTTGCTGTTTCCAGTTTATCTCCTGTTAACATCCATATCTGCAAAATAACATAAAAGTTTATTCCATTGGACATTAATGCGTCTTTTCTCCAAAACTAAATGACATTTCTCTCCAACCTTTTTCTGGTACCTTCTGGGATCAGATTGCCAGAGAAAATATACTGATGTGTGCATTTTTTTAACTAAAATTAGTAGGCAGATTTTACTGCAATTAACACACAGAACAGAAAAGAACTGTCCCTTTACTTCAGGCAGCTTCATTCCCCTCCCCTTCTCACCAGGGCCACGTCTCTACATGAAGACGAGATGAAACTCTGCAGAAACCCACTGGCATGGCTGAAAAGCAAGGAAAACATAAAGGTCTTTCTCTACAACCCTCATGCTACCTTGAGCAAAAGAGTGAGGATGCGGACAACTGCAAGAGAGATAACATTTGACAGGAAAATGATGTGACACAACAGTCCGTGACCCTAGTGAGAATCTATCAGAAAGCAGAAGCCAAGCAACGAGACAAGCATATCCTGGAGGAAGAGCCACAGTCCCAATGCTCCAAAGAGGTCCTGCCCACCAACCACACAGAGCTGGGATGAAAGCATTGAAGTTTAAGGAATAAAGTTGAGGATCCAGCTGTTCTTCAAGTGAGACATCTCTGTCTCCCTCAGCCCATTAACACCAAGAAGTTGAAGGACATCTGGATGAAATGCCATTTTCCCTAGATCAACCCAACAGACCACACAGGAAGAATGACTTAAGCTGCAGGAGTTATTACTGGACAGTTACTAAGGTAAGAGTTGCAATTTTATTAAACTGTAAGCTCTGTCTCCCTCTTTTCCTGTACATCTCTAGTAAGACCCTTTCCATTTGTGTCCATGTGGGTCAATGAATGGACAAGAGACTCACGTTTTCTCATCAGCACCCAAGTAAATTATAATTTTATGGCCTATCTACAACTACCATTGTGGCTGCAGCCTACTGTAACGTGGGCTGTAATTAAAGCCAGAACCGTTTTAATGCTCTGAAATCCTAGAACTCCAAACCTAAAAGTTGTCATGCTGTTCTACACCTATTTGCAGCAGGATATACCTAACAGTCAGAAGAGACCACGTACAGAAGTAGTACCAAGAGAAAATACTATAGTACTAATATTTAAGTGCTTTGCACTAGTCACACCATACTAAAAGTAGACTTGATGTAATCATAAGACTGTAACCCATACATATATTTTTCTAATTGTGCATACCACAGCATTACCAGCTAATTCACCTTTGAGAAACAGGGATTAGTTCAAAATAGAATAACAAAATAGCAGACACAAGCAGGGGCCTCTGGAGATTACCTAGTCCAACTCCCTTGCTCAAAGCAGAGTCAATGACAGCAGGCTGCTCGGGACCAAATCAAGACAGTTTTGAACATGTCCAAGGATGGAAACTCCACCAGCTCTCTGGCAAACCTGCTCCAGTGTTTGAACACACTCGCAGTAAGAAATTGACATCTTCTATTCAAGTGGAACTTCCTTTATTTCACTTTGCATCCATTGCCTCTCGTGCTTTCACTGTGCACCACTGAAGAAAGCCTGGCTCTGTCCTCTTTGCGCTCTCCCTTCAGGTATTTATAGACATTAATAAGATACTCCCGAGCCTGCTGAACTTCACCCTCTCAACCACTGTGTGTGGCCAAGGCTGTTCCCTCAACCAACTTCCACATCCCTGACCAATTCCTCCTCGTTTGTTAGCATGAGGACTAGTACAGCATCTTTCCTTGCTGACTCCTCGAACACCTGCGTCAGGAAATGATTGTCACTGCTGTTAAAAATTCTCATGGTTTGCTTGTGCCTTCCTGCGTTTCCCTTCTAGTAGGTATTGGGGTGTTTATGAAGTCCAGCACAAGGACTGGCACATGCAGATGTGAAGCTTCCTCCACTTGTCTGAAGGAGGCCTCTTCTACCACTTCTCGGTCAGGCAGTTTGTAAGCAGGCACTCACCATAATGTTGTCCACATTGGTCTGCCCACCATATCTTTACTTCAAACCCTCTCTCTCAAATAAATGCACAATTGACAGCGGCCTAGTATAGGCTGACTATGAACAAAACACAGCACTAACTCTTGTGCAAAGCTTGTCACACTTGTCTCTTTAACGGGACTTGAACAAAGTCCAAGGGCCATTCTGAATTCTAGTTCAAACAATGTTCCTTTTGATCTTTGCTGAGACTTGTTGAGAGTGCCAAGCCTGAAAACACCGTTGTCATACAAATCTTGGGCCAAACTCATTTAGGGTCAGTTTACTGTAGATAGTCAGAGGATAAATGACCCCCGGGACTCAGCACTGGTGAGGCCACACCTTGAGTATGATGTCCAGTTCTGGGCACCTCAATACAAGAGAGATGTTGAGGTGCTGGAGCAAGTGCAGAGGAGGGCAATGAAGCTGGTGAAGGGTCTGGAGAATAAACCTTATGGAGAACAATTGAAGGAGCTGGGACTGTTTAGTTTGAGGAAGAGAAGGCTGAGGGGAGACCTCATCACTCTCTACAACTACTTGCAAGGACATTGTTGAGAAGTTGGTGCTAGTCTATTCTCACAGGTGATAGAACGAGAGGGAATGGCTTCAAGCTGCAACAGAGTACGTTTAGGGTGAACATTAGGAAAGAATTTTTCCCAGCAAGAGTGGTCAGACACTGGAATAGGCTGCCCTGGGAGGTGGGGGAGTCTTCATCCCTGGATGTGTTCAGAGTGGTTTAGATGTGGTGTTGAGGGATATGTTGCAGGGGAGAACTTTGTAAAATAGGGCTGATGGTTGGACTCAATGATCCCAAGGGTCTTTTCAACCTGAATGATTCTATGACTAGGAGTCATATACCTTTATCCATTGGTAGCTTCCTCACAGAAGTAAGCTTAAGATCAATGAAACCTGCTGGTGGAAAAAGGAACTTCGCACACAATGTCTTGTTTGTTTCTGCTGGCTCATACCCACAATGTGCTTAGGACTTGGCATATTTCTTACATTGAATGAACCCAAACAGAGACAAATACAATTCATGTCTTCTTAAAAAAAAAGTTAATAAATGATAAACTGTTGTGCCAGTAGTATGTGTTTAGTACCTTTATTCCAGCATTTCTTAGCATCTCTAGAGTTGGTCTAACATCTGCTTGCAGCTGATCTTCTACTCCAGTGAGACACAGCAATTCCATTTCTCGCTCCAAACTCTCTACAACGGCAGCAACCTTCAGGTTTCTATCATGTATGCTTAACTTTGCTTGGTTATATCGACTCTGTTTGCACAAACACAAAACTACTTAGAGTTTGCTATGATGCATAAAGTATACGTTCAGTCTACCAATCAGTAATTATATGGATTCACCAGGCTAAACGTTTATGTTTAAGTATCTTTTACAAAGAACAAGATTAAAAGAGCAAATTGTACTTTACACCCAGTGGTGTGTTATTTCTGACAAATCACCTCCAGAAAACACCTTCTGAAGAACTATTACAAATTAGGTATCACACCATTTAACCAGGAACTGCCCTTATCTTTGAGGACAAGTAATTTTTTCAGGTCATGTTGAAGCTACAGAGTTAACATTACAGTAGCTTCTGGGAAAAGACTGTCCAGTCACATAATAAAGCAAAACAGTATCCTACATATGACTGCAGAACCATCGCTAATGACAGACAAAATGTCTAACAGATTGTGTGCTGTACTGATATTTTGAATATGAAATCAGCTTTTTTTTGACACCTTAATAGAATAAAAATGAGAAACGTTCCCTGTGAAGTAACTAAACACGGTGAAGCACATCAGCACTCTGTCCCTTCATACCTCAAAATCTTGATACTGTTCTTCAGTCAGTGATTTTTTGGCAACAACCAGTGTACGCAGTCCTTCTCGTGCCATATTACCACACTAAACAGACCAAACCACAGAATAATCATGGAAATATTCAACCACATGTACACTTTTTATACTATAAGCCAACAGGGTATGATACTGGTGCTTCTTTAGACTCAGATTATTTTGGAGAAGCCACAGGCAGAATAAAAAGCTAGAAAAAATCAGGTCCCCAAATGATGTGGCAAGCTACTGGTAACCCAGTTTGATTTCCTCTTCTATCTTAAAGAAACCTCTTTTAGGTTGAAGCTCTATTATTAAAACTGTTTTTGAGGCACATAACAGAGCTACATTTTCTTTTTCCACTGAAGAGACCTCTGATTAGAAAAATATCTACACATTAAAAATAGCCACAGAATAGCATGTCTTAATGAAAAACAAGGCTGTCCAGTGCAAAACACTTATTGATTTGACCTCATAAAGCTAAATAAATTAAACAAGCATTTTACAATTAATTGTGCATCATTATCGCCAAAAGTAATTTTTATGACATTTTGCTAGGTCTTGAGGGAGTTTAATTTATTCATGTCCCCGAATAAATCAAACTGCCCTGCAGCAGATATTGATTCATATTGCCAATACCATTATGAACATACACGGTGTAATCATTGTATTAACATATTGTCTGTATGTAGGGTCAAAATAAGATGATTGCTGGTACCTACTAGGGCCCCACTGTGAAAAGTGTTTATCAGTTTTGAAATTCAGTCACCAGCTATTTTATATTAAGTTTAGTAAACATTGCAAAAACCTATTTCAACTTGGCTGCAACCCTTACTAAACTTCGTAATTCATAATCATACCTCACTGCAGAATTTGATAAAACAAGGGCATTTCAGGATAAATAGGTTTACAGCAGAATACTTCTCAGAAGTAATTAGGTTTTATGTGAAAGGTCACTCAATGAAAAACAAATTTCCTTGTTTTAAGTAGGAACTGTTCTGCTATGACTACCAGCTTTGCTTTTCCTGTGGGTTATTCAAGAATTGGAAATAATTCTAATTCCCTAAAATCCATTCAGGAAATATGTAACTGAACTACAAAACCCATTATCGCCCTGCCTCAGGTTCTCCTTCAAACCTATTCCAATAATACCCAACATTTTGATTTTAAATTTTTGGTTTTTACAGAATATTTTTTCTAAGTTTTTATTTTGTTTCTTACCTCTTCTTCTAACCAGTCATTGTATTGTACAATAGTGGACATTGCAACATCTGCACCCTTCATGTAAAATGTAATTTCTCCTGAAGATTCATCCTAAAATTTTATAAAAGAAATAGAGGGGGGAAAAAAAAGCTGTTTATACAGTTCAAATCAATACCTACCAGTAATCTACTTGTCTTTTTAAGCAGTCGGTGGATTATCACTTATAACAGATGAAGTACCTTGCGCCAAGAGGCAGGTAAATTTTATTACTTGATGTTTTTACTTCAGCTGAGACACATATTCCCTACTTTTTCCATGTAAGAGCACCAGTTCTAACTGAAGTCAACATGAGTAACAGATTCTCAGATCCCTAAACTGCCCATTTACATTTTAAAATATTAATGTTATGCCCCCTCTAACTACTATTTTGTTTCTTTGGTGGAATATGCCGTTAATTTCAGAGTTTAGTTAGCAGAGGCCCAGCCAAAAAAGTAAGTTTAATATAAAACAGAAAATTGGTTCATTTTACCTCAAACCAGGACAACTATCTAACCCCACAACAGAAAATTTGCTCTGTATCTCTGAAATACCTCCGTAATTAAAAATGTACAAATAACTTAATGTAAATGCTTGTTACAGACGTTTTAACAAAGAAACATTCATTGTGTATTCAGAGAATTGACACGCAGGCAAATATAACCCAAATCAGGAGTTTCTGAGGTATGGTCTGTCACAGAAGGAAGAAACGAGCCTTAGGATATCTCTGGACATGTCGCTGTAAAACAGGCTCTTCGGGCCAATCCCACCTGACCAAACCCGGACTTGCCAAGGTCTCTCCTGGAGCATGGACATATTCTGTCTGCAGCATCTTTGCCTGAGGCTGATGGCATGCCTGTCTTGTCATCACGGGAATAAAATCACATCAGTTTGACACCAGTTTAACTGGGACCTGGCACTGGTCTAACCATCTAACAGTGATATCTGAAGCTGTTCTGCTACAGCGTCAGGTTTTAGGCTGGGAGAAGGTAAAAATACGTCGTGTGGACAACTTCACATTGGCAGAGGTTTACACCTTCCTTTTATAGCAGGGTGTTGTGGCTTCCTTTCATCTGAGGTTTTTACCAACCATTACTATGATCCCAGCTGGGTATCTAGAAGACAACTGGGCATGCATGTCGCACATCTTAGACCTGGTGGGTTGTGCTGTGCTGTGCTATGCATGCATGCCAGGTCAGACAGCAACGCTGGGTCTAGAAAAGCAGCAGCACTAGTAGTATAGAAAGATGTTAACTACTATCGTAAGAAGTCTCAGCTATAAAGAGGGAACATATTTTGTGTGAAAAAGGAAACAGAAAATTAAAACCAAATGCTTAAATTCAACTTCCAGCATCAGAGGCCAAGCGTGATGTAGGAAAATTAATGTGTTCCCATCTTAAGAGCAGAGTCCATCCATCCTTTACAAATCTCTCTGCAACATCAGCTTCGTTGGATTTTTCTACAATTGCTTGCTTAGTATTTCATGTGTACATGTGTCAAGGATATATTTTCCATTTGAAAATCTTGTGAAATTCATTCCACGAGGGGTTAAGTATCCAATTTTATAAAAATAAAGCCTTCTTTTTTTTTTTTTTAAATAAAAAACCAACACGCCGAACATCCCCAAAATTACCCTAACTATGATCCCCATGCGCTTGCTCTCAGAAGTGAAGGGAAAGATCTGCAGAATATAGTACGTCAGAATGTGTCCACCAGGGGTCTTCAGCTGCATTGAGGTCAAATCCCTGTTAACCAGAGTAAGACCCACACTCTCTGTCCACTGCACCAGAGCTACCTAAAGGAAGGAATAAAACAAACAAACAAACATACAAACAAACAAACAAATAAATAAAGGGAAGAAGAGACATGTTTAAGTATGAAAAGCCTATTATACTCTTACATTGATTAGGCTAAAGCCAAACAACTGCTGCTAAGGCCAAATTCTAACCTCTTCCAAGAATCAGGGGCAAAAAAAAAAGTGAACAGCAGTAGACTGAGTACAAAATCTTAATACATATAATGAGTACTTTATTTCAGAAAGCTTACAAAAATCCTTATGAAGAATGCAAAAACTTATTTGAACTTACTCCTGCAAATGAGGAATTTAGCATAGAATCACTGCATCATAGAATGGTTAGAGTTGGAGGGGACCTTAAAATTCCAAACCCCTTACTATGGGCAGCGACACCTCCCACCAGACCTAGTTGCTCTAAGCCCCATCCAGCCTGGTCTTGAACACCTCCAGGGATGGGGCACCCACAACTTCTCTGGGCAACCTGTTCCAGTGTCTCACCAGTAAAGAATTTCTTTCTGGTATTTAATCCGAATCTCCCTTCTGCCAATTTAAAGCCGTTACCCCTTGTCCTGTCACTACACTTCCTGACAAAGAGTACCTCTCCAGTTGAATTTAGTGTGCAGAAATAACAGTTTTAATTACAAAACAGAGATATATTCAACAATATTTAAAGGACATCCACTAGAAACTACGCAAAACCAGAACACAATTTTTGTACCAATGACACTGCTATGTAAGTAAAAAATTTGGGGGGTATTTCCATATAAAACATTCTATTAGATCTAAAATTACGTGCAAGTTGAAACACTATGGAGCAAACAGGTAAGCAAAGGATCTTATTTTAGCTTACTTTGTTCACTCACATCATTTTATTCCTTTGTTTCAACAATAATATAATCGAGTTCTTACCATATCGAATGATATGGAAAACCAGGCTTACAATACTGCATCCCACAAACAGGCTTGTCAAAGTCCCTTTTACAAACCCAGAAATGCTGCATTATACAGTTAGCACTATTAGCTACCACTGCATGGCATCTTAAATGCATGCAGTACAGACTTATTCCTTAAAAAAATTAATACTGCCGGAAAACTGCTTTACTTTACAGTTTATATACAAGCCATATTCCAAATATTTGAATTTAAAGTTTCTGATTAAAAAGACTTCTTCTCCACAAGTCTCTTTTTATTTTTCCAAATGCTAATCATTACTGGAAACTGGATTTTTAAATGACTAGACAGGTCATGTATAATGAAGCTAACATAATTCTTACGGAACCCACTCCTGCTATTAATCTCAGGCAAGATGAAAAAAATCAAAAATCAAGGAGTTTGATTAAGAGACATGCAAACAGTAAAATCCCTAGATAAGTTCAACAGACATGATGACTAATGCTCACTAAGTATATCACCCAAAGCAAGCAAATCATAATATCTATGGAAATTTAAAACGGGAAAAAAAATACCTTGTGAACCTCTAAGAAACCCTAGTAGTGCCATCTGGATAGGCATCACCAAATAAAAATACATTGAGACACAGTTACAGAAGAGAAAAGAGAACAGTGTGAAAAGCACCATTTTAAAATCTTGAAAATCACAGGAAGAATCTCTTCTTAGAGATTTTTCTTCTTCAAGAAAAGTACCATATAAGCTGTACACGATCCAGTACTCCCTAGGTTAATTTTCAATTTTCACAGTGAAAGGTTACTATTACATTCTGACCTGTAAATTGCATCTTTCTACTAATACCCTATCATCTCATTTGTGTCCCTTTGCAGCTAGGACTTAAGCGTTCTATATTTGGTGACTCACATCTGTTTATTATTTCGTTTATGCTTGGCTTCACTTCCCACTTGAATCAGGATTTTGCAGCACAGTCATTTTGGATTCTTATACCTGGTCTACACACAACTGCACTCTTTTTTTTTTAAATCCCTTTTAAATCAGTGCAAATACTATAGCAGAAATCATCAACAAGGCTTGAGAGTCAAATAGTCGCCTGAAAGGCAACTGAACAAACTTGAGAACAAAGCATTGGCTCTGACTCCTGTCATTCCAAATGAATCAAAGCACCTAGATCTTATGATCATCCAGAACAGAGACAGACCGTACCATTAAATATCTGAACCTTTTAGAACATACAAATTAAATAATTAAAAAAAAAGTATTTTGCAAATGGCACAAACCCTTACATTATTAATCTTAAATAAATATATACTGAATGGCTGGCTATAGAGAGTTCAAAAAAAGGATTCTTAGGTTAAGACTTGCTTCTTGAGGTTTCCCCTCCATAAGAATATCCACTTCAACACGTTTCCGAAATCTTACATTAAAATGGTCTTGCAGTCTGGTGTGCATACATCAAGAACCCCTAGATAAATGCAGCAGCTGTGGCTTCTGCAAAGCTTGGCGCATTGGATGGAGTCAGATAAAGCAAAGGTTTGCACAAGCAGAGAAGTTGTCAGTGGTGATGCTACCATTTAGCTTTAAAAAATAATCTATTCTAATTATAATTATTTATTTGTCAATAACTATTCATTTCCTAATACAAACAGGTTAAATGCATCAAGTTTACTGAATCCAGGTTAGGGACTTAATTTATCATTTTGTGGATCTTGACCAGCTTATCACCAAGCTTCCCTTCTATGGAAATTGGCTGCCTGGGGGCTGACCTGCTGGAGAGCAGCTCTGAGGAAAAAGGCCTATGGGTCCCGGTGGACAACAGGATGACCACGACCCAGCAATGCGTTCCAGTGGCCAAGAAGGCCAATGGCTAAATGGCCAAAGGGGTGTATCAAGAAGAGTGTGGCCAGCAGGTCACAGGAGGTTATCCTGCCCCTCTACTCTGCCCTGGTGAGGTCCCATCTCAAGTCCTGTGTCCAGTTCTGGGCTCTCCAGTTCAAGAAGGACAGGGAATTGCTAGAGAGGGTACAGCAGGGGACCACAGAGATGATTAGGGGCCTGGAGCATCTCTCTTAGGAGGAAAGGCTAAGTGACTTGGGTCTTTTTAGTCTCGTAGAAGAGAAGGCTGAGGGGGGATATGATCAACACCTATCAATACTTAAAGGGTGGGTGTCAAGAGGAAGGGGCCAGTTTTTTTTCAGTGGTGCCCAGTGAGAGGGCAAGAAGAAATGAGCACAAACTTTTATATAAGAAGTTCCATCTAAACATGAGGTGGAACTTCTTTCCTTTGAGGGTGGCAGGGCCCTGGAAGAGGCTGCTCAGAGAGGTGGTGGAGTCTCCGTGTCCGCAGACATTCAAAAATGCCTGGACAAGTTCCTGTGCTCTAGGAGGACCTGCTTTGTTAGGGGCATTGGGCTAGATGATCTCCCAGAGGTCCCTTCCAACCCCATATTATTCTGTGATTCTACCTGGGAGACAGAAGTACATTGGTACATATAGGGTCCTTCCACTACTGAGACACAGGTGTGCACCTGAACCCACTAACTATGTAGTGTTGTCACAACAGGTAACGTAGGTCAAGTCAAAGAGAGCTTCTGTGGTTTCTAACTTGTAAATTGTCCTCAGTAGCAATCCAAAGGGTAAAGCCAGCTATCCACCTCTTGCATAGATGACAAGGTCAAAGCAGCAACTCCCAAATTAGGAATGAAGGTAGCCAATACTTGCATTATGAAACAGAAATGCAACAGATCTGACAAAAACTACCAAGAAACACCTCTTGTTTAGAGTTTCAGATGTTTCTATTTACCACATGCCCGCTGTTGAGTTCTGGCCACCCGACCCTCAGAGCTTCTACAGTTCATAGTTCCAAATACCAAACTCTTCAAATACCACAGCACAGATTTTCAGTCAAAGTCAAATTCAGAGACTTTGTAAGGAAACTGAACTCAAGAAGTGTTCAAGATCAGCTTACTGTTAAAAGCTGTGATGAAGAAACAGCTCGAAGAATCAGAGAAATGTCTAGGGTGGAAGGGACGAAGAAGCCCCCATGGAGGCTGCCCTCCCCACTGTATCTTTGCTCTCATGCTTCATCCTGTGAGCTACATTGCAGTCAGGTTGCCCACACTTGACCACGTACCCCACTGACCTGGCCCTGATAGACAGACATGACCTCCTGGCTTTGGACCTACCTCACTGCTACGAACTTCCCTTGCAATCACCAGACTGTGGCTAATTGGCTAACGCTGATTGCTGTCTCAAGACCTGATCCCGACTTAATGACTTGACTTCTTGGCTTGAATTCAGACGTGCCTCATTACCACAGACCTGTACGACAATCTATACTCTTGACTCTCTCTGGCTTCCACCACAGAACATGCTCTTTTTATGTTGCTTGGATATCGTTGGGCTGTACACCTCCTGATTGAGGCCACCACCTCCAGCAGCCTGGCTATCGTGCTAGGCTCCCGGTTTCCCTTTCCCTGCAGGCCACCCTGCCATTGCTGCTCCCTAGCAGAAATATCTAACTGCTCAGTAGTTACAACGCCTTGTTCAAAGCAGTCTATGACCAACTATTTGTCACTTGCAACAGATGATATTCTCTTTTGAGCTAACACCGGTTTAAGAAAAAGATCCGCTGCCTCGCCGCTGGTGTTGGCCACCTGCATCCAGCAGTGGGGGACCTCCCCACACGGTTGTGCTGACAGCTCTTCTGGAGCCATGCTATGAACCTGACCACTTCAGCTGAAAAAGTGACCCATAGAAATAGAGACTTTGAAGTTTTTGGCATATATGAGGGAGCAATCTGTAGGGTGGGAAGGACAGCCTAGAGATGGAAATTTTGTAAGCTACTTTCACTGCTTAGAACTCTCCTGTGACCAACCTTCACTTATTTCAGAGTACCTAAGAACTTCAGACAATAGGATGTGCTTTAAAAATCAGGGTGTTATGTAAGGTGTACAGAGGTTGTATTTGAAGTTCAGGCTATCAGTTTGGAAACGGGCAAGCAGCAGTGAGATTTCTTTTTCCCACTGCATGAGCATTCCCAACAGTTTCTGTTCGGATTGCTCAGAAAGTCACACATTTCCAATCAGCACTAGTTTGTTCATGTTTATAAACAATGATTTGATAACTAACATTTGCAGTCCATTGCTTTTCATCGTAAACCTTCATAATTACAATAAAATTATTAACTTAAAAATACAGCTTGATCATGTGAAAAAACTGCCGATCAATATTCAAGACAAGCTATGGAGTAGTTATTCTTTGCGGGTCTCGAAGGTCATGAAAGTGATGGTTTTATGCTACTGAGTGATTTGCTTTTCACAATACATTGACGAAACAACACAATTAGTCTTGCTTCAATAAGCACACACAATAAAACGAATTAAACAATACAACATGTCTCATACATTACAGCTTCACTTTTGTAAACACAAAAGCTGCTTCACTAAGGGCATATCATTTCCCTGTCTGTTTTTAAATGATTGGTTTTGTATCCTTATAATTAATTTTAACAACTCTGTTGTCTCTGGACAGAAACGTTGGAATTAAATAACTGACCACACTTTAAGGCAGTATTTAACTATGCAAAATCCTGGAATTAGAAATGCTTGAGAACATAACAGTGCAGGACAAAGCATAACCAATAAATAGCTGGTTTATGAGAGTAAGCAGTCATTGAAAATCGGGACTGATCAATCTTTTCTGACCAAGAGGAGCAAAGGTCTTCAAAGGCTCCTGTTCATAGCATGCCCCTGAATTGCTTGGGTTTGTGACCTTTGAACTCCATTGCTTTACCTACTTAGCTTATATCCTTTTATGAATGTTCATTACATTAAGGTAGCTGGCTTCCTATAGATGAGCTGAACCCACACCTATGATGGCCAAGGAGGGGATGTTTTCATTTCTTCCAGTGAGTTCTCAGGGAAGGTTTATTGTTTGCTATGCTACAGCTGTAGAGGACAAGTGACAGACAAATGAAACTTTCCACTCTTTCCGAGAAAATGAAATATTGATCACTTATCATAAGAAACAAAGAGCCTGGCATAAGTAGGGTTCACATTATGAATACAAAATCAGTTACTTATCTCAGGTTACTCTAACAATAGATAAATACACCTTTTATGATGAATGTACCTGCTTCTAAATGTGCATACTTTGTTATGGTTATATTTTATCTGTGTATGGATGGGCACGTACACACAGACGTGAAGAATTTCAAATGAATTCCTCAAGTCAATTCATTAAGTGTACAGTGTGTCAATGTACTACTAAACTGCTTCCTATACTTTCCTACACGGACGAGTAGTTTATACTTACACATTGTTCTCTGCTCTTTCTATGCCACGGTGCCAGAATGCAATATTATATAAAGCAACAGACAACTGTGCAAATAACATCTTCTTTCAAAAGACTGCAATCAAGCCAGATCCATAAACCAAATCTAAGAGAACAGAGTTGTAATGTTGAGAAAGTACAATGCATAAAACTGGTTAAGTCTATTAAATGATAATGCTGCTTATTAACCAAGTATGTTGTGATAGGTCAGTGCTGAGGTTAAACAGAAAACATCAATTGAACCATTTCCCTAAATAAAGCTCCAGGGTGCAATATTCAAAGCACTTTATTCAATAAAAAATGCTTTTAAAATGGTACTTTGGTGATTGGGAAACATTGGCATCATCCGTCAACCTAACTGCAGGAAAGTTCAATAAGCTAAATAATGAACCATTTACATTATTTTCCTTAGGCTCCAGTGATTTGCAAACATTGCATCAATAGAACTCTTTAAAAAATTATGATAAAGACCTGCTAGTCTTTCAACTCTCAGGCTTTTTGCTGTCATGCTGCAATTTTTATGCTGTTTAAATGTGGGGGTTTTTTTCTAGTTCTTTTTTTTACAACTCCATTTAGCATCAATTTCATATTATGTTAAAGCATATTTGTTCAATATGATAATTTTACTTGTGTTTTAAGCATTATCTTTGAAATACTTTGATGCTTTTCCATTCTAAAATGTAAGTTTTTAATTTCACTGTCACATAGTTCGAATGTGTGAGTTGAGATGATTAAAAAAAATATAAAATTGTTATTAAAAGGATACCTGTGCTTGCTCTTCCCTGAAACACTAACAGTTTCTTTATTGCAGATTTCCTCTTCCACTTCCCTTTCCACCCTGAGTCCCAGACCTGTCCTATGAGCACTTCATCAACTTTACTGCCCTCTTTCCAAGGTCAAATTCCCTACTGCCTTCGCAGGGCACCACCTGCATCATTCTCAAGTCTTACAGCTGTCTTTCCTTCAGCAAATACGGGAGGAGAACTAACTGCCCTTTATGGTAAGACTTTCAACTTGCAAACAACTCAATGAACATAGAAAAAGCCCGCAAGACATCCAAGAGCAAGTGGGAGAAAAGACTCCCAGAAGCCTCTCAATTACACATCTCTTCACCTGATTTAGGAATACCTTTGGCTGTTAAAGCAGAACGTTTACTTAATCCATAGCTGTCATCATCTCCTCAGAGCTAGATAGTTGCTTACGCAGTCGCAGTCTTTCATTATATTTAGGAATACCTCTCGGGCTTCATTAAACTGATCTATTTAGGGAATACGAACGTATGTGCATAGGAAAATTTGCACAGGCGCGTATAAGACAAGCCAGGCGTTCCACAATTCCACTAGCAAACTGTATTTACAGTGTACCCCTGGCATAAATGAATGCACTTCCAGCATTCCCTATTCATAATGTGGATCAACCCACACCACGTAACACCACATAGAGGATTATGGGTTATTGATTTTTGGCCAACAAGCAGCATCTCAAGTCCCGTCTAGAGTTTCTTTCTAAAAAAGTTCTAACTGCCACTTTTTATTCCCTGAGAACCAGGCACTTCTTTATATTCTACGACCCTTTTGACACTATGAACTGTGTTTATAGCATCTGAAATGCATGCAGTGACTGCTAGTTTGGTATTACATGAAATCAGATGTAAATTTGTGTCTTGCATTCCTAAAAACACTTGTTACTTTTAGAAATTACAGCTTGATTAGCTTAATTTTACTTAGTATTACATATGGTGCTATATTAGACATGTAAACCAAATATATACCAAGAATAACAGGCTATGTTGTGGCAAGGTGAGGTTTGGGGAAGAAATATTATTTTGTATTAGATCAACTCATATAGCCAGAAAAATATACAGGCTTTCAGATACCCATTCTCTCCTTCACATCTTGTAAGGGCCTTGTTTTGATTTTGACAAAACACCACGGCTACACCACCAACAGTACACTCAAGCTTCAGACACTGCTAGAGTTTCCCTGAAACAAAGATGCCCCTCAACCTGGCTCAGTTTCAGAGGCAAACCAACCTCAAAAAAAACTTACACTGTATCAAGTACATACTTGCTTTCATAAAGTAAATGGGCTGTAATTATTACTTATGCTGACTTTGCAGTATTTTGAAACTTGAGCTTTGCCTTTCTCTTCTAATATCTTTTTAGATTGAGTTTTAGGCAACCAATTTAAGCCCCAAAACAGGATTACTTAGAACAGTAACTCAAACCCTCTGAAGGCAGTGGGATTTGTTTAAAATTTGGGCTTCAATGGAAGTTAAATGCATGTTTTTATTGAAATGGGGTTTACACTTGATGCAGTTTTGACTGAATCAGGAACATTATGAAGCTGCCTCGGATTTTACACTGAAAATCTATTCTTCAGGAGTATTTGAGATTTGGGTTGGCTTTTATTTTTCCTGTTAGGAATCTATACATTCCCCTAGCTGGTAGTGTCTAACTAACGTACCACTTCTACATCACTAAAAGCAGTTTCATATTTCCCTTTGCACGCATATGCTGTGATTCATTCATGGATTAACGTTTTGAGAATATACCTAGTAACTTTAATTGCAAATTCAACACAGGAACGACCCCAAAGCACAGACTTCATTGATCTGTTAGTTAAACACTGAAAACACTTATCTAACAAAGAAATACCAGATCTTTCCTACAACTGTAGAGGAAATAAAATCAGATTATGGCTAATTTTAAAGAAAGCCCAGCCCAAAACACTCTTATTTTTTAACTGAACTTATGCTGTTCTTTATGAAATAGATGGGGTTGTTGAGCCTGGAGAAGAGAAGGCTCCGGGGAGACCTTATGGCAGCCTTCCAGTATCTGAAGGAAGCTACAGGAGAGATGAGGAAGGACTCTTTGTCATGGAGTGGAGTGATAAGACGAGGGGTAATGGTTTTAAACTGAATGAGGGGAGATTTAGATTAGATCTTAGGAAGAAATTCTTTGCTGTGAGGGTGGTGAGGCACTGGAACAGGTTGCCCAGAGAAGTTGTGGCTGCCCCATCCCTGGAGGTGTCCAGGGCCAGTCTGGTGGGAGGTGTCCATGCCCATGGCAGGGGGGTTGGAATTAGATTATCTTTAAGGTCCTTTCTAACCGTAACCACTCTATGATTCTACGATTAATTTTTTCACCTTCGCATACTAACCTCATCCGGGCTGGAAGCCTGGTAAGTGCGGTTTTCATCGCTGAAGTCCTGATCCACCTCTGCATATTCTGTTTCTCCAGACACACCCGCCCGGGATTCGTACACCGGGGTGACATTGTGGCACAGCGCAATGGCCTTCACCGCCTCGTGTATTCGACTGCTGACGCTTTTGCGGACTTTGGGTGCAGATGACTGAGGTTTCCGGGATGGTGTTGAACTCGTACTGTTTCCACTGTTCTGGGAGTGCACCTTTAAGACGCAACACAATGAACAGTAAAACAAAGTTCAGTAACGGTACACACCGTGCAAATACTAATACCTATATCCAGTCGTTCCCTTTAAAATGCTTGATAAATAATAAGGACAGTAACCATTTATTGATTTATTTTACGTAAACTGCTGTTAACTCATTCAGTTTGTGATTCATAAAAAACCTCATCTACTCTTCTGTAGGACCGATAAATAACTGGGTTCATGCCGTTGCCTTTGCAGCCTGCGGACGGTTGAAAAATGTGAAATGAAGACAAGTAGGCAGTAAAAGGGTTGAACGGACTGACCATATTCTGCAGAAAACCCTGGTTCCCTCACTTCAGAATTCACCTTTTTTTCAGTGATCCGTCACAACGGCCCTTTAGTGTCATTTACATTCTATGAATTGCTTTTTAGGACATATTTAAGCCAGCAACCAATTGGATGAGTTCAGAAACACCAGAAAAAAATTGCAAGGGTGGTGGTTTGCTGCTGTTATTCCTTAGTCTCCGTCACCTGGGTGCATTCAGAGGTTGGACACTCCAACACCATTAAACTGGAAAACACCTTCTCTTTTAAACCTTCACGCAAATCTCTGTATTTAAAGACCACCATGTTAATACGGAACAAAGGGAAAAAAGCAAGTATCATCAAGCCTGAATATCAGGAGCCACTAAAATACATATATTAGTGATATAATTTATAACCACGCAATTTCTATATTATTTGTGAACTAACGCAGTTTGTATGCTTTTGAGGCAGGCTGAAATTTGTCTACCCTTACAAGAATGCAGCCATCTAATAAATTAAGGAAAAAATAAGTTTGCCATACATCTGAAGATCACAGTACTGTTGTATAACCACTAAACTAGCACTATTTTAAGTTATCTTTCAGAAACGCTCAACCATGTGATTAAATTCATCTTCTACGAGAAAGCACTAGATGCTTGTAACTAATTGAGAAGTGGGTTTGATTTAGTTTAGTTTTGGTTTGGGGGGTTTTTTGTTGCCTTTTAAATTATTTTTAAAAAAAAATTATTTTGAAGTCAGCACATTAAATATGTTGGCTGTACTACCAAAGGCTCGTGTGTTCACTCCAGGGTAACTCAGAAAACCTCTTCAGAAACCATGCTTATTTTTCCTCCTGACTGCAATCTGCTGAACCGTGAACATTCTGCCCATCAAATTACAGTGTTGTTTAATAAAGGGTTTAACTTTCTGCTCATCTGGCACTGCTTTTCAGCTACTGCTTTAAACCTCTGCATTTGCATTCTGCTAACACTGATGCCATTACAGCCGCAAATAAATTAAGCTGATTTACTCCTTCTGAATTATGTTATGTTTATTGATGCTTGTATAATTTAATTTCACACAAATTCCATTAAAGATTATGCCCTCTATCACAAAATGCTTCCAGTGGGGAAATATAATCAGGTTATAATAGATTTGTGTGTTACATTAAGATGACAATAGTCTAGTAGGTCCACTGTAATAATAAAACAGAACACAAACAAGGGATAAAATCAATGTCACACAAGAACCACTGCCTAGCTAACTGGCAGCTTCTATTATCATAGATTAAATAAAACCCTCACCATACTTTTTCAGACTGAAACAATTGTTTAATAGTTGCATGTTTTGTTACCAAGATGCTTTCATTTTTTCTGTTTTAAAGAGCTGCTACCAACACACGCATAATTAAAGCATTATTTAAACACCAAGAAGTGTTATGTAAAGCTGAAAAAACCCGGAAGTTCCAAGTAAGTTCTTTTCATCATCTTCTAACAGCAAACCTAGATTTGGGAAATCTTTTCCCACAGTTGAGGAAAAAAGCTTCCCTCACAACTCTTACTATTAAAAATTTCAGTGCCAAATGCGTTACAGTTGCTGAAAACTTAATTAACCGTGAGTACCACTCATTACATTTTGTAGCAAACTAGCAAAGGCTTTAAGCAAGTAAGAATTCCAGGCAATTCTTTTCACATTGCGTATTTAACCGCAGAAGATGAAATCTGGGTTAACAGAGATGCCTCCTCTAGAAGACTGATGCTTGGTCATCAAACTCAGCCCGACCTAGGTGGGCAAGCTCAAGGCTGTCAGTTAATATTATTTATTGCTATAGTTGTTACTGTGAAAACCCAAAGCAACCCATTACTTTCAGTAACCCATTCTGAACCAAATTTGGACTGCTGATCTTTAGGTAAAATTGCTCCATGTTTCATTTCCAAGGCATGTTACTGTATCTCAGTTACTATTCATGGCTATTACCTACTCAGAATTATGCCAAAATAGATTTATCTAAGGGAATTGAATTCAACAAGTGGATTTGTTGATCTGTTTAGGTGGGAAGGAGCACATAAATTGAAGCTGCAGACTGAAAAAATTATAACATACGTTGCTGATTCACTCCTACCTCTCTTTCCAAAAGCTACATAATATTAACTGAGTCTGGCATTAGCATCAAACAGCTACTTCTTAGTTTTCATTTTAATCAAATGAGAAGATAGACATAGTTCAAAACACAGCACAACTGGAGATTCAAATCAGCTGTTGATCCTACAACCTTTTACAAGAAGAAATGAGGACACAGACATGGAGGTCAGTCTACAAACATAACTGGGAAAACCAGTCATGTTCAAGCATCGAAATTAACTATGGAAAATAATTTTATATATAAAGTGTTGTTACCCTACTGTACACAACTTACGGAAATATTAGTTAAACTAAAACTTATTTCCTCTTCTGTTTATTTATTTTTTGTTTCAAAGAACAGAAATAGAAAAAAATAAAGCAAAAAATGCTTCCTAACCTCAGAGTGGAATCAGGTGCTTAGAAAGGTTTGCAGAAACACTCAAATAGTTTGCGTACACGGGAAATGCAAATGATGCTCGCAGGATTCCACCTTCCTCCCTCATCCCATAACTGCCCTGCAGCAGAACTTGGAGCCACAATCCTCTTGTACACTTTCCATACCAAGCACTCACCTATCACAGCAACACTTTGCTCTCAAAGGATATAAAGCCTCCCATTTTCTACACTCCATGTCCCTAGTTTAATGCTGTTTGCAAATCATCTTAATTTTTTTTAAAGAACACTTTTTCAATATGCATTTATAAAATTTATTTTGATGACTATATATATATTTTTTTTTTTTACTTTTTGGATACACCAATGTGGCTTTTCAACATCTATTTTCTTGATGAGTATATTCAAAGATACAATTACTGTTTGTCTCGCTCTGGACACTTCCTGGTAACTTGCAGTCTCAGTAATGAATAGTTAACTCTTACATGCTTTTGCAAAAGGAAGACTACACTGCAGAGACAGATTAACATAAGATTTCTGCTAGTGGGGAACAGAAAAGTAAACTCCTGTAAGAGGGTATTATAAGGAACTTCAGAATCAGGAGAGAACTAGGTACTGCACTTTTTTTTTTCCCTTTCATCATATCGGTTTAAAAGACACCTACAAATGAAAGAACTTGCATAGCATCTTAAATTTCTAGACATAATCAATGCTTCAATGCTCATAAAAAAAAAAATCTCAATAGTAAGGGTAAATAATTTATGAAATAAGATACCTGTGAATAAGAGTTTATTATATGACTCTGAATTTCATCCATTGTGTCTGTTCCATAGGACACTGTACCTAGGTGGAGGCGCTTAAATATCATCTCATTCTGTGTCAGCGTTCCTGTAATAAAGAAGAAGTGTATCACAAAGGAGCAAAAAGTACCATGAGAAGGCCAAAGAAAATAACAGCAAAATCTTTCTTTTGCAAAGAAGGAATGAATCATAATTTAGCATCTGTTTAGTTAATTAAAGGAACGTTTTTGGAGAAAGATCAGGGTTAGTCATACTGAAAGAAATCACTGGTTCCACCTTCAAGCTGATTCTGCCAACACAATTAAATACACACGTCTCAAAAAAAGATAAAAACCTTTTTCTTCATATGAAAGACAGAAAATGCAGTATCTGGATGGAACTGACTCTCAAGAGCTAATGCAAGAGTTTACAACATCTATCAAAAAATCTAAAGCAAGAAAGAATAACTAACCCCAAAAATTCACGCAGGTATCTCGCACTTGGTGTGCAAAGGCAGACATTCTGGCAAACAGGCACATGCAACGTTATTTAGAGTAAGTCATTAGGACCTCACATCACTTCCAAACCTGACAGATTTAGCCTCCAACCGGAACAAGCCAGAATGAGCAAAATCAGTGTTTTCAAGGTCTACTTCGCATTTGTAAGAAACTACAGGGTGTCAGTCACAGCCTGACAATTTGCGTCCACCTCCGCCAACTAGCCCCGTCCTCCAGTTTGGAAAAGCTCTAATTGAGGGGTGGGAACTTCAGCCTTCCATGGTGGGGCACATCGGACAAAAAGAGGTCACTACTGCCTCACTTCCCGTGGTCAGCTCACAAAAGATTTGTTTTGATAATGGCCTCTCCTAAAACTTTTTTTTTTTCCTATGGTTACTCAGCCAAAGTGCAATTAGTGCAGTGTAAAGCTACACTTATATTTAACCACTAAGTTTTGGGTCAATTAAAATGCATAAATCTGCTGATTAAAAGAAAAAAAAGAAGAAACAAAGAACAGTACCAAAAGTGACATTTTTGAAGATTCTACAATATTTTTAATATGGAGGATATCATAATTATCTTCAGATAAAAACTGCAGAACAAACTATTTCGTATTAATTTTATTTATCTAGACTATTTTTATATCACGTCTTTGTCCCAGTATGCCAAAACACACAGCAAGGCACAGGAAAAGAGAAGACTAAAAGCGTGACATATACTGTAATTACTCTCTGGAAACAAAACTGTTTGGACAGCTAGCATCTAGTTTATGTATCTGAAAGGGCTAGAACCATTAGCGCTCTTCAAAGATTCGGGAGGGCTGTAAAAGTCTCCTGTCTTTCTCAGCTGTACTTGAGCTGTCTACCAGTCCTACTCCCTGGGAGTATCTGTACAGTGACACTGCATCTCCACCATCATATTGCACTGTCAAACCGTCTCTTCCTGTATCACCAGCACTAGCCCATCATTCCGCATTCCCCCTCTACCATTAAAAAAAATGGCATTTCCCATGTGCTTTTCCTTGCATGTTGTTGAGGATATTTTTTTTTACTAGTATTATAATTTTAATTAAAAAAAATATTTTAAATAAGATTTATCTGAAAGGCATAAATTCTCCACAAAATATGAATAACTTTATCAAAAATTCATACGAGAAGCAGAATATTCCCAAAGCTGGAAAACAGCCCAGGAAGACAAAGTTCCTGATCTCCAGAATTAGCAAGTCAGAACTTTTTGGTTACTTTTATACAAGGGATAAGAAGATTATTTTGGTTTTATAGTAATCATATAAACCCTTGAGAAATTACTTCCTCTGCATTTAGAAGCTGTACTTTTTATAGAGATCTTTTGTTAAATTTGTTGATTAAATTTTTTACTTCAATTATAGACCAGAAGAATCCAAACCTCCAATTAGGACGAGAAACACATGAAAGTTGCCAGTAACAAACATGAGAGACTAAAATTTCCATTTCTAAAAAAAAAAAAAACCCAAACAAAGCAAACCCATGAAACAAAAGCAAAACCCACCTGTTTTGTTCAATAATATTTATCACAAGAAATTTCCAAGTAAATCTGCATCACATTCCTTAATTTCGAGTCATGCTAATACCGTCTCTTTTTGAGGCATTCTAATATTGCACTTAGCTTTGCCAAGACTTTGAATTAAAATAAACACTCTCTAGGAGTTGTGAAGCTAAATGGTACTCAAAACTTGAGACAGCAGGCAGCTCTCAAACCCACTTCCCACTAGGTCTCTAATTGCTGCTTGGGAAAACTGAGCAGGAAATAAAAATTAGTCCTATGATTATTATATGGAAGCATTATTTCTTCTGACACTATTAAATCAGTCCGATTCCAAAACGTGCTTAGTGAGGGAAAGGCAGAAAGGTGAAAAATTTACGTGCTCCCCCTCCCCAAGCCCCTTTTCTCAGCAAGCAGACAAGAAAAGCTTCTGAGCAGGAAAGTATGGATTTTCCTATCTTGCAGCAATCAGGAGCCAAGGAAAGAGGTTGAGGAAAAATGGGCAAGGAAAGAGAATCAACTTGTAAGGACATGGAAATAAACATTCCAACAATCCTGATTCAATGCTTGCATCTTATACACTATTTGTATGATCCATTTTATTAGCTACAGTAACGGGAAATATCTATGACATGTAGAAAAGAGGCTGCAAAACCACCTATACCTGTTACAAAAAATTGTAACAAAAAAACCCCCAACCAAAGCAAAAAACCAAAGAAGGAAAAGAAACAGCAATTACAGTTTGCTCAGGATTCTTAAGATTACTGTGTTATTCTTTCAACAGTAATCCCAATGAACCTGACGTGTTATCAGGCAAACAAGTGCAGCTGCATTTATGAAAATGCACTCAAAAATTTCAGTAAAAAATAAAACAAATACACCTTTTTCAGTCAGTGACACAGAAGTTACGTGTCAGCACCTGTTCAAGTTAAGATTTCTACATTCTCCTAAAGAACGAAAAACCAAAACGGGAGAGAATTGTTGCCGACAACTTACTCCAAAATATGACACAGTGCCAATTACTCATGCTGCAACTTTAGCAGCATCTCTGTCTTTAAAATTTAATCTTTTAGTTGAAGACTAATACACCTTGACAAAACACCACCTCTTTTATATTATGACCCAACATGCAAGCCTAGAGGTAGATGTTCTAATATAGCCCACTTTAGGAATGAAAACCAACCCAAAACTGAGCTCTCTAGTCTTGCTCAACGTGCTAAGTTCTAAAGAACAGTGAAACAGTTTCTATTTTTAATAATGCTTTTTCAAGACCTGCTTATGAATTTCACGCTTTCAGGACATTGCTAATATGAAGAGTCATTAAGATAAAAAGCTTATTTTAGATAAAGCTTTCAGAAATTATGCTAGCCAAT
>VXBJ01003627.1:578204-595704 GCA_013400055.1 Nycticryphes semicollaris
AAAAAACAAAAACAAAACCCAAAAAAAACCAAAAAAACCAACAAACCAACAAACAAACCTGGATGCAAACCAGGGTTGTTTAACTTCATATATGCAATTCAATAAAATTTATCCTTTGAAAGCTCTGTAGATACACAATATTTTTTGCTTTGAAAAACCCAGTATCCCTAAATCTTATGTTGCCCCTGCAAAAACAATTTTTTTTTTTTAAAGGAGAAAAGCTGGGTTTTTAATTACTGTTTTATTGGGTCAAGAGTATTGGCTGTCTTTCTAGAAGTAGAACTACAGCAGCTTTTTCTTATTTTTTTTTTCTTTTTCAAAACCATCTTCTGTTTCTCAAACAGGACAGTAGGTGCACGCAGCTTGAGGAAAAGAAGAGACAGTACACTGACCCCCGTGCCTCTGAATATAAACTGGTCACCAGAGGCAGAATACAATTCCTGCACTGTAGAGCTGTTCAATGAACTGTTAGCATGTCATTTCGTAAGCCTTTTCACATTTTCAGCACCGTCTAACCATAAGCAGAACACCTCAACACCTGAACTGCGTTTCCAGTTTGGAATGGTAACTGGATTCTCTATCAGGAAAGTTGAAGTAGCATACACTGGTGCTACTGATAGAGTAGTGCTTTGGGCCAATGAACTCTACTGCATTCTTTTGAAAAATTTTGAACATACTTCCCTTTTTCCAAACATATGCTGTAAATTACATATTTCAAGTCTTCGATGAGACAGCACTCTTAAAGTTACATAAATTATCATGATGAAGGGTGCAATTAAAATCAATAAGCAGGTTCGAATAGCATACAAATCATTAGCGAACTGAAAAAAAAAAAAAACCCCAACCCAACTTGTTAAAAGAAATGTTCATTTGCTTTGAAGAATTACCACACTATAATTAGCAATACATTTTTCTACAGGCTAAGAAACAAGGTGGTGGTTGTCTTTATTTTTTACAAAAGAGAAGAACAGCATTCAGAAGTGCATAGGGCAACACAGGTACCTACAGGGAAAAAAAATTATGAAAGTGTGCTTTGGCTATGTGACTATATTAAATCTACATTTCATTTCAAAACATGCAGTAACGGAAATGTTCAACCTGTGAGAGAATGTGGAACTACTTCAAGCATAAACTGTGCATTACACTTTCTGAATACTATGACAGAGGCCAACCCCTGCCCCCCTTCCCAGATACTTTCTCAACACTTTGAACTGTATTTTACTTAAATCCGCTACAAAATTCCTTCACCTGTTTGAGAAACAGCTTTACCAGTTTGGAAATTCATCTTCTTCAAAAAACGCAGAATGATTACTATAACTGATTCATTCATTCTCAGAAAGAACCATGAAAGGAGAAAAAAAACCAGTGTTTGCTACATAATTTAACTTGCTATTTATTACGGTATTTTCCCAAAATAAACTTTAAGATTCCATATATAGATCTAGAACTAAGAGCACAGTAAGACTGTAACAAGCATCAGTCATAACAGCAGACAGCAGCACAGCACAAGCTATTGCTTCTTTGCACACTTACCTACTTTAAGATCCAGTTAAAGGTTGGGTTTTCCAGGATACCAGGGTCAGGTATAGTTAACAGGGTACAGGTATGAAGATGAAATCGTACAGCAGCTCTACAACCGGTCTTAGTAATATAAAGTGCAACTAACTCCATGGGGATAACAGATGTCATTTTGGAGGCTGATCTTATGACTTGGTTTTGGGAACGACTCGTGCTCTCGGCCATTCTAAACTGTTACTCTCATTAAATATTGCAGTAGAAACACAGTGTGGAATAAAATAGCATCCTGATTGTTAATCCAGAGTCTTTTGAGAGTAAGACAGATGGTACTCGTACTATTACTATCCAGTGTCCCCTTACTACAGCAGGAGAGTTCCCACTGGGATAAATCAGATCAGTACCAAATACTGACTTTCACACGTAAGTACTGGCAGACCTAGGCCTATTGGTACTGGTACAATATCCCCAAGCACATGATTAAAATTTTACTGAAAAATAAAAACTCAGTAGTCTAAATCTACTCCTGCACGAACACATTAAAATAGAGAAGAAACTTTAGCAATTTTATTGTTATCATATTTCAGAATTGTAACCTGTTATACCTGTTTTATCCGTCAGTAAATAAACTAATCGTCCCAACTCTTCTGGTATGGTGCTAGTTCGAACAACTGTTCCGGGAATATTGTCATCTTTCATAATCATCCACCCATAGGCTGCCTTACCCATGTCCAAGTTCACGCGTAAACTGCAAAGGAAATTTATAATCAGTGTGAATATTAGGCAAAGTGAAAGTTATAACCATAAAAATAAAACTAGAAGCTCTTTTTAGGACACCTGGAAAAAAATATCTTAAAACTATACACAACAAATTTTTTGGAATGACATTTTTGTTATGTGTTTGTGGAGTAACTATCACATTAGAAATTTAGGCTCCATTCCACGCTTCTAGAAGCTCCTGCAGTACAAATTCAATACCATGCTTTCTGCACGAGACGGATTGTAACATGTTGTGGAGACTCTGAACAACAATTACATCACTACACTGATACAGATGAGAACATTATACACACTTCATCAATAAAATTAGATCTCTATTAAAGTCACAGTTTTGTATCTGTTAATAAAAACCACAACACCTATGTTTTCTTGATGATGCGAAAGTAGAAATATTTTTGTACCCCCTCAAGGCTTAAAAAAAAATAAAAAGGCATCTTTTCTTTAGGAAAGTACAACGATATATTTTGTCAACTTCTCTTTCCCACCATGACCAATCAATCAATTATGTTGCTGTCCTTCCCAAACTGTAGTTACAGAGGATCTCCATTGCAAAAAAGAGAGAACAGTGCCTAAGCAGCTCCATGCGATGGCCTGTGGGCTGGAGTTGCTACTGCCTGCGGCAATAAAAGGAACCTCTGGGTAGTTTGGTAATTTCCAGCAAATTTTACTGAATATACATAGATGTCTAAAATGAAAAATGTTTTTTTTTTTCTAGTTCACTTGGTGTCTGCGTGCTTATTTGTTAATATCTCCACATCTACGCCATACAAGAAGGAATTGCCCTTGCACCTTGTCTTCTTACGTTGTAATAAAAAGGCTTTGCCCATGCTGGTCAGAGAGAACATATTACTCTTCCCCAAAATTAAATGCTCTGACTCATAACTATAGGCCACCTTGTTCTAAAACTTTAAAAGGCTACTTTTCTGTAGCTATTCTCAACACTCCTGCTGTTCTGTGGCAGAGGAACAGCGGCTAAGGAACAGGCACAAGTTCATTTCTGTTGATCCCGCTCTAAACAGAAACACTGAAAAAAAAGGACAGTGGCCACGTGATTTGCAGGTAATTTGCCCAGGGCACAGGACTCAGAGTCTCGAGTTTAGGAGCTGGTTTACAGTACCGTGACTCTTAAAGGATTCAAAGGTATTTACCAAGGTCAAAATACTACTAATGCACTTCAGACCTGCTTTGAGAGTCCCAAAGTGCTGCTTTACAGCATAACCAAAACAGCAGCCACAAACAGGTGTCATCTGTCCTCCTGCAATTGCAGTGACAGATTGACAGTGAGACAACAAAGTGCAATATCCCATAAAGAGATGCATTTAAGTTGGATTGCAAGAACACCTGAAATTTCAACACACGCTGAAACAATTCAATGAATTCCACAGCCCCTTCTTCCTGGATTTGTACAGCAGAAGACAACACGTGTCCCAGCACAAAAAGAAACCAGTATTTCTGACACGAGATCCTTGACCATTGAAGACGGTATTTTGCTCTTTAACTAGTTCTTATTTTTCCATTAAAATCAGCAGCAGCAGGAAACCATCCTTCTACCTTGTGGTATCCCCCGACTAATTTTGCAATATCATACCTAACTTCAGCTGCCTTCAGACGTGCAAACATAAAAAACCAAAAAATTAAGATGGATATCACAATGAGGACTCTATTGGATTCTTTTTATGGAAACTGCTACATTATAACAAGGAAAAAAATACTGAGAGTCACTTGCTTCATACTGGTTATGCCTACAGCTTTAGTCTGCCTTAGTCAATCCAGAGCAACCAGCACTTGTCTTATGTCTGTTAACTTCCAGAGTTGAAGAGAACACAAGAACCAATGTAACGCACTTCACACTAAGAGATGTAATAGTCAACAAAAGATTTATTCCTCTTAGGGATGAAGAACCTGCTAGTTAGCTGGCCAAGTCCCAAAGAAGCAGCCTAACTCAAGAACAGCCAGACATCTGCTCATGCCAGGAGTACGCAGAGTAAGTGAAGGATGAAAGCTCCTCATCATCCCACTTCACAGAGGCATTTGGGCTATAAGTACCTTTTTTCTGCCTGGGCTATCACGACCGGAATTCTGCAATGAAAGCTCTATTTAAGAGTTGCAAGCCGAAAGGAACTCCTCAGAGGCAGCTGTAGCAAGGTGGGGGTCGGTCTCTTCTCCCAAGTAACAAGCGATAGGACAAGAGGAAATGGCATCAAGTTGTGCCAGGGGAGGTTCAAATTGGATATCAGGAAAAATTTATCAAACATTGGACCAGGCTGCCCAGGGAAGTGATGTAATCACCATCCCCAGAGGTATTTAAAAGATGGGTAGATGCAGTGCTGAGGAACATGGTCAGTGTCAGGTTGATGGCTGGAGTCAATGATTGTAAGATCTCTTCCAACCTAGGCAATTCTATAATTCTAATGTCAGGTACGTGGCACACAGAGAGTGAAATCCGCATGTCTGCACTACCTATGGAAACCTACAAAGTTATCTAGACAGGAAAAACTGTACTTTAGTAAATCAGACAAAGTCTCTCAACACTGAAGTGCAGTTCATACCTTCACTTGCATCTTTTACAAGCGCGTGTGTTACTTGGCTTTGATGTTTTAAAACACTCTCTGTGTGCATTTAATTATAATCTCACTTAAATATAATTTAAAGGTAATGGGAAAAAAAGAAAAAAAAAAAAACCAAACCAAAAACCATCTCTTGCTGAATTGTGAGGAGACATCTGTATTTCAAAGCACTGAGGCTTTCCAGCACGCTCTGCTAAGTAGAACAGAGTGTACCTCCTTTATGCTGATGGACCTAATAGAAAGCTGGCACCAGTGGCCTCCAGCAAAATAACATCTCCCCAGCGACTAGTAAACCCAAGCCAGCTTTCTGGCATACAGAGATACTAGGTACACACTTGAATTGTAAAGCTGAATAAAGAATTAAAGAGAAATAATATAAACAAAGAAAAATGAGGGCTATAGATGCATTTTCAGTACTAATTCTAAAATCTGTACACCGTATCCTGCTCTGACGTCCTTTACTTGGTGCTTGGTGCCTTATGAGGAAAACTTTGTCTCCAAAATCTTTGTAGCTAGCACCTAGCAGCACACTATGGACGCTGCTGTAACACTAAAAACGATGGACCCCTACTAATACTGAGTTTGCATTCAAAAATGTAAATCTCTCCAGCAGAGTGTCACGGGAACAGATAGAAATACTTGACTGAAAAGTTCAAGAGTTTTTACACAGTAACCCAACGAGGTACTAAGCTTACTCAACATCAAGCTACTTTCAGTGCTTGACAATATTAGCTATCATTTCTCATACGTTCTCAAAGTCGACTTTTAGAAAACTCATTGTATAACCAAATCCATTTTAAATTCACCAGTTTTAAACCCTTCTCAATTTCATCCAATTTAAAAGACTCCGTCCATATCAGTTAGTAATGAAAATGCATAGAACAGCATCCTATGTAGCATTAGCACCACTAATTTTTAGCAAACCAATCAAAATGCAATCTTTAGACATGGTGTGTTAATATAGGTATTTGAAGGCTGTTGTAGCAAATGGACATACAGAGCAAAAATTCTCACCTCTTAACTGCAGCTCTAGTTGCCCTACAGCAGGCAAACCCTGAAGGCAACTTTCATCCAACTTGGGGATTTATTCCACTAGGAGTCAGGGTGGCATTTCTCCTCAATTCAGCTTCACAACAAATCCATAATACAACATTCCAGAATCCACACTGCTTTTACTACAAGTTAAAACCAGATTCTTTTGCTTTTATTCCCTCAAAACTACAAGTAGTGTTTTAGGTTAAACAAATTCATATCTACAGGACTTCTAGATTTCATTTTTTCCCACGTGTTAACAACATTAGGGCTCCTTTTAAAGATTTCTGATTTTGTATTTTAGTCAAATTTGCCAACAGGGTCTTCACCAAGAAACTTTCAGATGAATGCATTTAGAAATTCCAGAAACATTCTCCCTTTAATGCCTCTGTGAAAAGCAATCAAGACCTAATGAAGTTAGCAAAGATAATTTTGTGAACAAAGTGGTACCGTGTGTAACAAAATTCAAGTATGAATTTGAATAAAAATCAAAATATAGTTTTGTTTGAGCCTTGGTGGGTGGGAAGAACTTCCTGAGCAGCTCTGTACGTAAGCAGAAGTTTTGTAGCAAAAAAACAACCAACCCTGCCAAAACCCCAGGTAAGTATGAGTATGAGCCATAGCAGTACGCAATTTCTAAAATAAGTGAAACAAGTGAGATGTAGTCTTTTTATTTTCAGGACTTCTTCAGAAGTGAAACTCTGAAGATCACAGTTGGGTCACATTAGTACCCAAAATTGTACCCAATTCCCTACGGCTATACCTCTTAACCTTCCCATATCCCTGCCCGCTTGAAACAGCTATAAACTACACACAGATACACATTATTTGCAATTTACAAAATTATACGGAATAATTTTAAAATTATTGGTCAAGAAACAACCAGAAGTGTTTTAATTTCAGCATGCCTGAAAAGTTATCTTCACAGAAAGTCATTTTTGGACCCTGACAACTCCTATTAAGTAGCACTAAACAATTCAAAAAAGAACAAAACAGAAGTTACTTCATTTAAACACAATATTCTACCAAGATCTAAAATAAAAATTAATTCATATCTCACCCCTCTAATTTCCCCTAATTCCCCTTCACCCATACTGTATTTGGAGAGAGGAAATTTGAATATAATATTCCTTTTGTGTTTAGCCCATTGTATACATTTTTATTTAGCTTTCTCTGCTATCCGTCTGATACTCCCATGAAGAACCTCAGATCTGTGTTCTTGTTCGCTTCATAATTGGTCTCATGAGTCCTCTTGGAGTAATTTTTCTAAATGTTGTCTATTATCTAAACATATAAAAGGAAATGAAGGAAGGTACATACAACCCCAAGCAATGAATGTAACTTTAAGAGAGACTTCAATCCCACACACTTATGATTAAATACGTGTGTCAAATAACCCTGCGTATTGACCCTGTATTGCTATAGCGACTGTCACACATGTAGTTTTTCAAGGGCCACATGCAACCTAGGTACAGATAATTAGATGTTGTAACATGGGTAGAACTAAAAACCTCAGGAGGAAAACCGGGGAATAATTCATGAGAAAACTAACGTATGAATTTCTTACAGGCTGAAAACACAGCAGAGTACAAAACACAAATAGAATGCCTGTCAAACAAGCGCCTTGGCACAGGAGATGCAGCTTATTCAGCTCAGAATAACAATAATTACTTCCTATTAAAAATGTTTCCTTGTTATTTTCACATTTATCAGGTTGGATGCCTTCTTTCATTAAGCCTCTTCTACAACGGCAATGATATTGACATAAGACATCTAATACAAATAATTTTTAGAACATTAATATCTTCAGTGTATTGCAGATAAATTTGGCATTACTTACGCTTACTATAAGATTAAAAACGGAAAACCAGCTAGGAGCAAATTGGTAATATTGCAAGGGTAAAAAGGAAAAGATCTACTGCAACATCTCAGTTAAAAAAAAAAACAAACAATTTTTATTTTTTTTTTTTAAACTCAGTGTGCTTTCTCTATGCAGCAGGAGTATCAGACATTACAAGAGAAGCATAAAGACTTACTCTTGGCATGAGAGACACACACTGAGACAGCCCCTGCTGCATGAAGGAGTCAAAATTAATTTGTAAAATATCAAGAAGCTTCATATAATATGTTTCAGTCTCTCTCTCTCATACCGTGGTATCACATAGAGGCACAACACACATTTATAAGGGTTGCTCAAACTACTTTATGAGTAGCTCTTTAGCTCTTCCACGCTGAAAACTTTGCATCCTGTATCTAATGCATATTCTGCCTCTATATGCGAGACTAGGCGCACTGATAGACTTACATCTATCCATTCAGCAGATGAGAGCTCCAACACAGGCAGCACCAACTACAACATGACCGAAAGCAGCAGACCTGCTCATCACTGCTGTTAGACAGACACTACAGTCCTGCACAGCTGTGAGTTCCCTGGATCTCAGGAATACACAGAAGCATGCTGAATAAACCCTCCTTTTTCATATTTGCACAATCCAGGATTTAATTAGATATTAATGAATTACAGACACAAGACCTTCTAGCAGTGTTTTCCTCACACTGGAAACAGACTGACATAACGTGAAGGGTTTTATTTAAAAGCTCCTCTTGGAGACCCAAAAAAGAAGCCAGGTAGTGTCCCAAAGCTTTACTGAAGTGCAAGGCAGTTCCTTCCAGGAATTTAGGACAGCTTATTTTGTTTGGTTGTGTTGTTTTGGGGTTTTTTTACCATTGTTTTACATTTATACCTCTGAAATCTTACACATCCCAGAGTAACACCCTTCACACAGTGAAGCAACAGTGATCTAAAGGAGTATTTAGGATGCAAATGAATCACAAGGAACTAGCTCTCCCTGCAGCCAAAACAAGGTTTCTGTTCCTATTCATTAACAGGAGAGGCTGCACAGAGATCAGTTAAACTTTGTTGACAGTTAGTTACCTCTTCCTCCTCATCTTCATTGAGAACATCTGGTCATGGAAAATTATTTTTATTGCATAGCTAGAATTTCTCTTGCCCTGCAAACCAAAAGCTAACAGCAAAAAAAGCTCCATATTTAGAAACTCCCTGAATTCTTGAAAACCATCAATCGACACATTTCACATGTCCACGAGTTCATATATCCTTTGTCTCTACCAGTCAGTCCTAATCTCCCATGTTCATTTCTTTCACGTGTGAAAAGTTATCTCCCCCATACAGCTATTTTAATAATAATGAGAAGACAATAAAACCTGGTGCTTCAGTGTCATTCATCTTGTAATTTTCATCTCCAAGAGTTTACACTCCAAATCCAGCCTAAAGAGTAAGAAATTTCCATGCTTAACACCCAGAAGAGAGGAAAAGAAGTGTAGTCGTATTTGAACATCACTGTGGCTGGAGCTGTTTATTTTGCTGACAGTGTGGGAAGCAACTGTGCATACAAATGACCTGAGTTGAAGAAAAGAGTTGGTGCAGAAACAGATAAAACTCTAGAGAAAAAAGTATTCTCTGACAGACTTGTCCAATCTTCTGTGGGGTAACTGCAGGGTCCATCTCAGAACTAAACCCATCACATCCTCTTAATGCTTCTGCTGTGTATATTATTTCCCATGAGCAATTGAATAATGGGATTAGGTGTATTGTAGAAATTCTTTTTGGAAAAGAACTATTTCACAAGTCCACTAAACTGCTCTCTTAAGAGTTCATAACGAGCTGCTCAATCAACATGTTTTTCAGTGGCATATTTTGAACTGTCAATACAGAGTCAAATTTACTTATACCACCTATAAATTATCCAACAGTATTGTAATGCTCTTAATCCTCTTGCATCCAGTAACAAAGATATATCTGTCTTTTAACCATTTTAATAAGTTTTGGCTTAGTATGTTTATCATGGAAGAACACAGTGAACGACAAGTGATCCTTTATACTCTTAGCTCATTTTCCCCTTCCCCTACGTGTCTTTGATGATTAAGTGCATCTTTCAGCAATATACTGACTTTACTTATGATTTCAACACAGCACTTTTTGCCTCTTCACACAGTTAAGTTGCTTACTATTCAATAACTCTGTGCATGAGGGGAATGATGACATGACCTGGATAGCAGCATCATACAAGCAGTACGGGAGTTGTAACAACGGCAGTTTAGAGAAATATCACAAAATCGAAATATGAATGTTTGACTAAAACCAAGAGGCAGTTAAAGGTAGTGGAAACTGTTCTAAGAGGACCATCTTCTACAACACAATCTCCTCAACTCCCCAGTAGATTTGCTGGAACCTTCCCTTTCAACTTCCCAACAGAACCAGTTGCTCACGCAACACAAAAGCAGTGTAAAAGTACAAGGCCTTTAGGCTATAAAACCTTAAAACGATACTTCCTGAATATCAAATTCGTCAAATATGATACAGTTGTCTTCACACAGACACATACTTAAAGGTGAACGCAGTATCATGTAAATCATGTAAGCTCAGATTAAAATACCTAAGGAAATCCTTCTGGTTTGCATTTTTTCTTATAATAAACAGATTTAAATATTGCGTGCAGACCTGAGGGGATAGGTTTTAAACCCATCTACAGTTCAGTTGCTGTTAACACTGTGGTTAGCCACTGGACCACTTGGTAGAGTGACATATCTCTAACTGAAGAGTTCCAGAGAGCGTTTAAAATTAACAATCACCTTAACCTAAACACCAGGTATTTAAACAGGAAAGTATTTCTATTTTGCAATAACAATACTCATTCAAGGAAAAAAATTCATTTCAGAGTCGGTGTTCTCATTTCTGCATCCACAGCAGACTTGATTACACGCATGGATATCATTTCCTGTTCCAGTTTATCTGCAATTTGAATATATAGTACTCATGCTTAATGAATTAATTAATTCAGGCCAAGTCTCTACTTGGTTACACATGTTAAAAGTCCTCTCATTGTAAAAGCGCACCTACATTATTCAGCCATTCAATTTAAATTAATCATTGTTGTAGTAAAGAAGTCTGTATTTTAACCAGAGAAATGGAACACTTTCAGTATTTAAGGCGTTAAGAATAAAATTTCAAAGTATACCTAACAGTTAATTCAAATACGTGTTTCCTAAAACCATGTTCTCAAATATACCAAGATTGTATCCTTATTAATACATTTATGCTACTAAAGGATTAGATATCCTGATTACTCCAGTAGCATGAACATTATACAAAAAAAAAAAAATCCAACAGTATTGTTTTCTGTACAGTGATCCTTCAAGAATCAGCAGATTTGTTGGCACCTTCTTCTTCAGCTTCCTGATAAGATCAATTTCCTTCGCAATGAGAAGCAAGTATAAATTTCAAGAAAGCCACATTCAGTGAAATTAGACATCTGTGTTTTTCTTTCATTCTTATACATACCTGATTGGGATGATATAGGAAAACAGGAGGAGGAACCGGAAAAGGTTGCGATACCATGGGCCTACAAATCCTTGCAAGGTTACCATAACAACTGATAGTGCAACTAAAGCCAAAAACAGGGCTTTGGTCAATTGATTCAACTCCAGGTCCAGCAAGCCAACCTAGAGGCAGAAGTATAAATCAAGTTAGTCATGCTTTTTTCTTAAACGGACACTTTTGCAGTGCAAACAATTAGCTATTGCTGGCTTTTTTTATTCCTACCTATTAAAAATCCATGCACTTGTAACAATTAACTGCATTTGGATAATTGAATTGATTATCGTTCCTATGCTTGCATGCATTAGATGTTCCATGGTTACAGGACAATGACAATTCCCAGAACCAGCGTGAACCATTTTGAACGCCTTTACATCTAACACATCCCTCCCCCATCACCCGATCCAGGATAGGAACACATGAGGGCAAGGAGAAAACACAATTAAAGATGAACAAATAAGTGGGAAAAGTATTCTTCCACCACGCAGGCAGCAAAAATACTGGCACTATTTATTGTATTTGTAGGGTGGCTCCTGCTTGGTTACTGCTCAAAGATCAGAAAACCGTTTAAGAGTCAAGTATCAACAGACAAATGCGATAGAGCTCCCTTCTCATTCATATTACTAGAGTACTGTAACTTTTAACTACACCATACCAGACTGTAAATCTGAACCAACGTCACAGAAGTAGCTTGTAATTGTATGAAGCTTTCAGTTATTCAATACAATAATAAAAAGCCAAGCAGCAAGTGGAATATCCCTTTTCAGACCGTCATAGGAAACACAGCTTCAACTTTTCACAATTAAAAAGGTACCTGGTTTAGAAACATTTTAGCAAAAAACAGAGGGCTCTGTCTTTCACCCACTGTTTCTCATGAAAAAAAAAAAAAAGTTTTTAAGCTATGTAACTAAGACTCTCACCATTTCAATAATGTATGCTGTAAGCTAAGTATTTATATACCCCACTTCTTGGGATGTTCTCGCAGTGAGTAAAATATGTGGGAAAATTATATCAGGAAGAGTTTCCTAGGCCCCATCACAGATGCCCCTTTTATCTGCAAAGTCTTGCCAGTAAGACCAGCAAAACATAACACATCCTTAGATAACAGCCAGTATGCAAAAGAACCACTTTAAATATAGTTCTTAAAAATTCCAGCGATCTTGCTTAGGCATGGGCTGTCCCTTCCCTAGAGAACCCGGCAGCTGAAGACCACAGCGGCTGATTTATCAGCTGCATTTAAAACAGCAGCACAACGAGGACAAATATCTTGCAATTTCCGCTGCTTCAACTACTACATAGTTTATGCTTGAATTATTGAGAAAAATAGGTTTTTGGATTAAAATGAAGAAAAATTAAGCCAGGGAAGTAGAGCATGTTTCAAAGCCCAGATCTTTTTGCATTGACAAAGGCAGCCTAAGTTTCAGGCCTCGCTGAGGATCAGATGAAGTCATTATTCATTCAGTCAGGGAAAAAAGACTCAATTACCTCAACCTAAAGATGCTATCAATGAATGCAAAGTGCATATTTTACTCTATTCATCCAAATCCCATTAAAAAGTGAAAGGAATGATTTAATCTGGCCTTCTAGAGTTGGTCTTTTTTTTTTTTTTTTGTAATAAAATAAAGAATCACTGTCTTGCAATATGCATAACCACTACCTCACACTTTTTTTTCCTGCATCATGGCAGTGAAAGCCTATCTCTCCCCTCAGCTCCCCCTTTCGCCCCCCCCTGCAACAACCCCACCCCAGAACAGAAATGAATAAAGAGCTTCTTTGGAAAGAATGCCACTTTTTGGACAGAAACATTAAATTTAGTCCACTGCACACTGATACGTAGCTAATTCAGAGCATTAATACCTTTCTAATTGATGAAGACAGATGTGAATTCAAGTTTGGAATCCAACAAAAAAAAAAAAAAGTGTTTGGAGAGATAGTAAGAGAATATAAAAAGTTGACGAAAAATTTTCACACAAGAAATCTCTTGTTTGTTACAATAATGTCACCCTTTTACATATAGATCATGCTACTGGCCAGAGTTATTTTTAATATTTTTCATTTACTATGGCAGGTGAAGGCAATTGCAAAACCCTACTTAAGAAGGCACACAAAGGAAGGAAGTTTTAATAGAAATGCATTCACCATTTCTCAAAAATTAGTTACTATAATGTACTGAAATATACTTAATTAGTTTAATTCTGTGCCTTTCCACTTAAACAACTTCTGCACTCAAACTAATGAAACACTTGAATTATCCAGATACATTTCACGTAGAGATTCACTAACATTCCCTAAAATTCATCTGAATATTGGAAAAGTGGGTAAACGTCATTTTAACTGCATTGCGATTTTATCAAAGCATTTGTAAAATATACCATCTTAAGAATGCAATTTCCTTCCTTTTGAAAATAATCATAACCAGAATAATTATGACAATATGATAAACAGATGAGTTAAGAACTGGAGCAATTTTTCACATTCATTGCTATTTCCCATATTAGAAAAGCAAATTTTCTTCTACTTGTCATAATATTTGTTTTGTTTGAACCAACTGCATTAACAAAATTAAACACACCACTGGAAATTTTGATCTCCAAGGGAAAATTTGTACATAATGTCTAAGACAACCACAATAGTTTTGCTGCTCTAAGATAATGAACACAATAATTGCCTGTATAATCTAAAATGCTACTAATGGCAACAACTGGAAATCCATTTAGTTCCTCTTTAATTTATGCACAAAGTTTTAAATAGCTAATGATTCTCAGGAAAATAATGGCTTATACCATCAATAAAAAACTATGGCATTGTCTACTAGCACCAAAAAAAAAGCCTACAAGTTTTTAAAATACTTAATTTTTGAATGAGAAAATCATTAAAGGTCTAAACTTCACATTTTGGACCACAAGGTAAAAGTCATTATCTTATGAGGAAAGTCTCAATTTAATTAGAAAAGTTGAAAGCAACAAAAAAACCTTTCTGACTACTGAAGTAGAATATAAACAGCAATATTGCTATTGCTGCCCTAGATGCTTAACTTTTGTGAAAGGTTATCCCCTGAAGCTATTATTGCAGTAACAGAACAACTCTGCTAACATCATAAAAAGTGTATTACTTTAAAAGTGAGAATTTTTTTTAATGCTAAAATATTAAAATGCAAAATTTGATAATAAATGTTGCACAATGGTAAAGATTTCTCAAAATATCATAGCATGGTCGTTTTTTATTCAATTACAGTTTAAGGTGCATTAGAAATAATTGCTCATAAATATCTTTTATCGAGCACAGTACTTTAAGTCTATAGAAGTATTAAGGCACTGTTTTAGGAGAGCCTTCCCCCTCAACCAAATTCCTCCACAAAGGCAATTGTATTTCAGTAATCAGTCAGGATCTGCACTGCTAAAACACCATATTGCCAACAATGAAATTTCATGGTATATATGTTTGAGATAGACTTTGGCTTTAATTTGCACCACAAACATAAAAATTTTCTTTTCCTATTCTAATGTGTGCTCTGAACTTAACTTTATTAAACCTTGAATACTAGTCAATTATTCATGTTTTCATTAATTCTAGCCTAAACTTAGATGTATCAGCCATACAAAGAGTAATGTAAGTTTTTAAAATTCCCAACATTCAAATGATGTATCTTTCTTCTTTCGGCTGGCAAAAACAAGCTAAGAAAAACTAAACATGGCATTTCATGATATATAAAAACCCCAATTTTTATACAGGCTACAATATACATAGCTGCATATTTCTGAAACCCTATGGTTTTTTTCAACTATCTGTTAAACTTTCCCATAGACCCTAGAAACAATAGATTATTAATGTGTGTTTAAAGGCTAAATAAAGAGATATCATTATCTGTAAACACCAAAACATGTACAGCAATTTTGAAATCTGTAAATGTTTCTTTGTTAGTCTCCTAATTCTAAGGGTATTCCTGTGATTCAAATTCTTGACTACTCAGCAATCCAGGCAACTACAGTTAATATAATTATGAATCAAAACAAATAAAGCAAGTGACCTCAAGTTTAGGAAGCATCTTTCCTTAATTCACTGTACTCCAGTCTTCTACAAGCCTGTCTTGATTAACATACACCCCACCAACTCTTCCATCCAGAATGTTACACTTTCTAATCAATACCTTACTAAGCCTTTTAAGCAGTAGATTCAAAGGTAGGAAAAGCAAAGAAAACGCTGAAATGAATCAAGTGACCACTCACTGAACAAAGTCACCTATCCCTGCTTTTTCTGAGATCTGTTTCCAAACAACCCAATCACTTGTTTACCTGCAAAAGCAACAATGACAAGGCTCGAAAACATTTTCTAGAGCACTAAAAAAACCATTATAATTTTTATTCATTTTACAATTAGAGCAATAATTGTGTCAGTGGTGAGGGGTTTACTTGACTTGGTAAAACTGAAATAACCTTTGGCTGTTTGGTCTATTCCAGTGGAGTTATACAAAAATAATAACCAGAAAATAACACATTTGATTCCAGTAACATTTTCTGTAGTTCCTTTGGCAAATAAAGCACTCACCCTTCATGCTAGCTTTACGGCAATCCACCATCACTTTGACAAAAGTGTAATATTGAGCATTATGTTAACCATGCAGGTTTATGGAACTGAATTATGGTTGTTCTACACTGATTTCAAGAAACATTTTAAGATATTTAGCACTAATTGTATCCCCAAAGAAACAAGTTACAACAACTTGTTTGTACTCTTACAAAATAGAGCTCATATCCAACAGGCAGGCATGTAAAGCAGCAGAAATATCCTAACACTGAAGAAGGAATACACGATTATCATCCCAAGAAAGAAGAGTAAGCTGCAATAATGGGGTTTTGAATGTTTTGATACATATTCAAAAACCAGAGGTTTAAATGCTCTTGAAACTTGAAGCGTGAAGCTTGAAGGTTCTCTCCAGGTTTTTAGAGGTGCTTGGGCCGCTCAGTCTACTACAGTAAAAACTTTAAGTGAACTATATTCACAACAACACTTAGCGAGCCCAGTTACCTGAAGTAAGGCACTCGTTCTGACAAATATCGGCCACAGATTTCATAACCGTAACTGTACCTTCTTTTTCAGTTGTGTCCCGATCTATCCTAATGCCAACAATTTACTCTATCTTTAGTAAAACATTATGTTTCAAAAGATGAAAGGGAGAGAAACTGAAGGTGACCCATTCTCAATATCCAGTTCACTCTGAATCTGACTTTCACGAACACTTTTTCAGCTTCTCAACCACGCCAATGTCTCCAAACAATTTTCAACCTGATGTCTATATGCAGAATCAGTCTTCGTGTAACACTGAAGCCAAACCACTGCTGTTTGCCTCTACCTTGCCTTAGTATTTTGCTCTAAAATTTGTCTGAAAGCAAAAAAAAAACAAAAAAAAAAAAAACCGAACTTGTGGCAGTTAAACAAGTGTCATGTGTAGTTTGGTCAGCAGAGGGTGCTCAAGGTCGGTGCTTGGCTGCCGTTTTCAGAAGCTCGCTGCGGGTAAGGCAGTTCCAAGCGCAGCGCTGTACCTTTTGGGGGGTATCTCTCGTTGACCTTCCTCGGCCCACAGCGTTTACCTCTCTTAGTTTTAAATGCTCAGCGTTAATTATTCGAAGGGCTTTAAGAATTCAGGTTGTGTAGCGAAACGGTGGTGTTTTCTTCTTCGCACGAAGTTACGTGTCGTACACAGTCACAAGCTTAGGGAATCGTGTTTCGGTTGGAACCTGAAGGCAGCTGTAGTCAGATTCCGTGCCACCATACATTCTCTGACTTTGCTGCCTACTTGTCACACATAAGAATGATAAAAATGTGCACAGAGCATAGTAAGAAACTTAAAAGGTTAATGGCTTCTTAAACTCTGGCATCCACATAGAGATTGTGCTGTATTAGTAACATACGCTCCTCCTATTAGAAGCGATCAATTGAAAATGTTTTCTCAAGCCCACCCATCAATTTAGAATAATTACTTCAATAATCTAAGCTAACTAGTCATACTGGAGACTTCAACAACCAAAAGCATTCAGGCAGTGAAACTCTTGAGACATCCATTTTTCCAATTTAAAAAGATCTAGGTACACAAGACTTCACACAGAAGGCATTTCAAAGAATTCACATTTCTCCTTGTGTTTGATGTAAATTGGTAAGACACAGAATTCTGGATGGAAGAAAGGTCAGGATTTAAAGATGTTTGATTTTA
>VXBJ01003627.1:600704-654792 GCA_013400055.1 Nycticryphes semicollaris
CAGGAGCGCAAACCAACCAAGACCGTATTTTTTTCAAGGTAAATGAACTGTGACGGATGAAGAATATTCTGTGATAATTTCAGCCTGCCAAAGAATCAAACTTTCTTCTTCACAAAGGGGCTGCATGGTCAGAGAAAAACAAGCAGGCGCAACATCTGTGTGGAGATGAAAGAAAGAAAGGGGTAGGTGGAACTATTAAAAACATGGGAGAGAGCAGAACAATGGGGTAAAGAAGCAGAACAAGCCAAGGGAGAAGGCAAGCAGAAGACATGCAATAGAAAGCAGAGGACTACTGCTGGCAGAGCGAAATTGAGAAACGGAGACAATACGTAGAGCACATCTATAGTATAACTAGAAGACATGGAATAAAAAAAGTAGTCAACAGTTTATTAAAAAAAAAAAGAAAGAAAGTACTGCCCAACCACTTTCAAGCTTAAACTAGAAAAAGAAATCTATGCGATAGGAAGAAGAAAAAAAAAAACCCACCTATTCCTCAAACCCTGAAATCATCAGTATGAATCTTATTTTCAGCTGAGTCACAAGCCATCTATCTTTGCTTTTATAAAAGAAAATATTTGAGTAGATTCCTTGGAGACTATAAGATTAAGAAGAGATTCCACAAAGTCTCCGAATCAGAAGAGAAATGAAACTGAATGCTGTTTTGTATAAACAGCATTTTGGGATACATTCCAAAAGATAGGATGGGAAGGGAATTAAGAATACGAAGAGCAATCCACTCCACAAACTAATCCACCATCTAAACCACACTATTTTCATCCCGTACAAGCTGGAATGCTGATTTTAATGCTAAATCCATCCACTGGCTTGCACTCTGAAATGAGGTAAAAAAACGAAAGGGCAAAGATCATATTTGTTAAGGATATGACAAGCTCGTTACTTTAAGGGTGCAAACTGAACTAAGCAAATTATCTTAGTTATGATCACTATGTTCAGCCTCTATCAAAACAAATACTCTGCCCTGATATGTATAGAACTTCCCCTCTAGATAGTCATCATTGTAGACAAAGATTTCAAGTCAACGTGAATCATGATGGCTACCGAGCATTACAGAAATACATCCAACTTCAGCTACAGAAAGTAGTAAGTCTCAGACAAAAACACACAGAAAATCTGGTTTTCTGTACTTGCTCTACACAAAAAAGAAGTCTGGCCAGCTAATCAGTAGTGCCTGTTTTAAAGCATCCAAACAAAGGATGTGAACATCAGATGAGTGACTATTTCAAGAATGCTCTGCAGGTCTCAAAGATCGTAGCTGCTGACATTTAAAGACATGCCTCTTTCATAATAATAATAAAAAAAAAATAAAATCATAAAATGGTTAGATTTGGAAGGGACCTTAAAGATCATCAAGTTCCAACCTCCATACCCTCAGGGACTGCCTCTGAAGAGCTCACTGGGATACTCAACAAAAGTCAACTGCACAAGGAATCTCCCTTTTGCACTGTCTTCTGCAGAAAAACTTCTCAAATAGTTTCTATATTTTACCCAAAATCATTTATTTTTAGCCTAGTTCGCTACAGGTAATTGTGTTTCTGGTGAATAAGCAACAAGTTGTTCCTATTCCACAAATTGATCTATTTGAAGAGATGCTCAGGCTGTTTTGTGAGATTAACCTATTTTGGGGACTACTGCAGACATGGTGTATTCCACCAGTGATCCTTCCTCAAACACTGGTGTGAAATTACATTGAGCTGCTGAGGCAAATTCTAACATATTTAAAGCTTACTAACAGAGAACAAAACCCAAGCAGCTTTTAATGGGAGTCTCCAAAACAGGAAGTGATATATCTCAGAATATCACCTATTAAATTCTTGGTGAAAACCACAAAAATTTAGGACTGAGTCAGACATGGCTTTTAGCTAGTCATTCACATTCTGGAATGTACCAATTTTTATCCCCCTATGTTCTTACAATAGGGAATGAATTTAACATTGTAGGAATTTTACCGCTCTGAATAAATTCTTGGGCTTGGTAAAAATCAATGGAAGAGTCTGTCACTTACCCTAAAATATAGAGTAAACCTAGAGATTTACCCTGAGTACAGTGAGAATTCTTTCTCACTACCAAAGAGGCATTCCCGTGCTTGTTTTCTATATTGCTATGTAACAACAATGTTGTTGAGAACTGAATTGTATATTGCTGCCTGTAGTTTCCCTTGCAGTAGGACTGCTGTCGTTTCAGCCAAATTCACCAAAACCAGACAGACAGGTGACCCTTTCTCTCCCCCAAAAAGAAAGGAGAGGAAGAGATGAGGAGATCTATGAGTTTAGAACGAACTAAACTAATGAAGTATTAATACTAAAATTTAAAATTAAAAAAAAAGAAGATAATGAAATAGATACAATATATACAAAACTGTATCAAGCTCCCAGGATATGNGCTAAAAAAGTGAAATTGTAAAACAGAAAATTGGTTCACCTTAGCAAGTGAATCTGCTCTAGCCACTCTATCACTCCAAATAAAGACCTGGATGGGGGCTGGTTTATGGGTGGTTTGTTTGTTTGTTTTTTTTTTCAAAAATTATTTTCATAAAATGGGGGAAAGAGAGGCACAGAAGCACAGAGAAGCACTTCTCTGGGACAAGCACAGAGAAGCCTTTTAAAAGCAGAGAAGTCAGTTTGGTCACAAAACACTAGGAAGAGAAGTTCTGGGGAGGGAAAGAGAGAGATGAAGTGATTTTGCCTCAGATTACCATAATAGAAATGCTTTTTTATTATTTTAAGGCTCACCTGTGAGGCCATTTTCAAATAACCAAGGGCCACATACACACACACACACACAGAGAAAGAAAAACCGTATCAATTCTTTAGATTTTCATTTGTTTCTTTTTAAACAACCAACACTTGCAAAATCATCAAAGCACCAACCACAGCACATGTAGTATTTAGCTTTCAGGCTAGTGAAGAATTAGGGGAAAAAACCCACTATTACTGTTTTGATGGACACCGAATAGTAACTATGAAGTTTCACTTCTGATGTTAAAACATAAGAGCAGATGTAGAATGCCATAATAAAAAGCTCCCCTCCCCCAAAATAAAAGAAGCGGGTTTGAATGCTGCTGGTAAGGATAGCAATATAAAAACTATTTTTGTATTAATCTGAAGCACACTAGACAGATTATATGCTGTAGCTCCTTTACAGAGGCTACTGATTTCTACTGAGTTCTATTTAAGATAATTTCTCCTCATTTTGATGCATTACTGTGTACATCCTGAGTGTATAGATATATGCACAGTCCAAGTAATTTTCATGTTTCAATCTTAGTATACAAAATACGTTCCCTCAAATTCATTTCTGTCTCTCTCTGAGTGTATTGTGTAGTTTTAACTTTACCCCCAAAATCTGTTGCCACTGATGGAAACTGCTCACAACTGCAGAACGGCCACGCTAACAGTCTTGCTTTCTAAGATAACCAAAACAGCAAAACCAATTATAAATTTAGATGACAAAAAAGTATTCTGCACTTTAAACAGGTAAGAATGAGAACACTGCAAAATGCCAGACAAAATAAATAAATAAGCTTAGTCTGTTAATTTCCCTCTTGGTTAATTAACACCTATAAATGACCTTTAGCATTGACAAGTCCAACTTCATCCAGAAAGCCAAGGTTTAAGAATATCTATCCAAATAGGATTGATTACTGATTACAGCATTGTGAGGAGCACAATTCAATCTGATTTTTTTTTTCCTTTTCTTGAGGCTGGAACTGCATTCCTGAGTAAGCTGATGTGACTGCCAATGAGGTAAAATGCAGAGAGTCATTAAACTATAATAATGTTGATGGTACCATTTCTACATTTATGTAAAGCACAGAACATACATCATTTTAGCCTGAAATTACATCTTGTCAGAAATAATTTTTCTTTATATTGTTTGGAATTAAAAACATATTGAATTGATCCATTAAGAAAATTCTCTTTTCTCTAGCTTTGTGTTTTTCAGACTGCGTCTGCATCCTTAGGCAATGAAACAATTTTTATAATTGTAATAAAACAACAAAGTGTTGACTTTAAGTTAAGAAAATTGTTGCTTGAATGACTAAATACTTCAGCAAACACAGTAATTCCTTCTAAGTTTAACATACATATAAACCAAATGCTTGAACAGGTACATACGTTTCACAAGTTTGCTTAAACTTATTTCAATCTTCTGCTCAGTGTTCGTAGAGCAGGTATGCATCTCTGAGTTTTAGCTTTGACTCGGTGAGTCAAAAAACATCTTCCCTTAAGCAGGAAAACTAAAAATTAGCCATATGACTTTAAAGTACAAAGTACAGCACTAATGTTATACTCCAGCAAGAAATAAAACTGAAGCATCTCTCTGTATTTCAATGAAGAGACGAATGGTAAGGGTCAAGCCCATGTATTTCTTACTTATTTATGGACATAGAAGTCTCATTTTGACGATTGAGAAACAGATCTCAGTGTTTGCTTTCTCCCAATGCCAGAAGACACGAGCATCACTGAGTTACATTCCCCGTGAGAGCATATCAACACTTTTACAGGAAAAATCTCTAAAATGTTATTTTTATTTGTTTTCAAAGGCAGCAGAGACAGTCTGCCATCTAAAACCAGTTCCAGATAGAGAAGAATTGTTCCAAATACTAAAGCAGAAGAGGGAACAGCCCTATTTCCTCTTGAGATTGCAGCAATATCACAATTGACAAATTTAATTTCAATTTTGTTTCAGCAACAGTCAGGTGCGGTTTGTTTTTTTTTAAATTTTTTTAATGTTACAACCTTTAGAAGATTTATTACAGTGGAGAGATTAATCTCAGTGACTCTTTTAGACTCCCTTTGCCCTCCTTTTGGCACCTAATGCTACCTACCCTATCCTGCACGTAACCACTGTTGGCAAGCTTGAGAAAACAAAGGGAGATTCCCCCTCCCCAAATACACAGAGGAGGAATGAGCTGACCAGTGCTCGTCCACCTGCTGCCCGGCCAACTAGCACACAGTAGCACCGAGAGGAACTAAGTGTCTGATCTTCCAGAAGCACGCAAACTAACGCCTGCTGGCTTTGCCCTGTGATAGCATTAATTTTCCTTTTCCTGCTGTTTAGTTACCGCTGAGCGGTGCCTACACAGAGTCAAGGCCTTTTCCTGCTTCTCACACCACCCACCAGTAAGTAGGCTGGGGGTCCACAAGATGCTGGGAGGGGGGGAATAGCAAGGACAGCTGACCCCAGAAGGGATATTTCACACCATATGATGTCATGCTCAGCATATAAACCTGGGGGGAAAAGAAGGAAAAGGCAGGGGGACACGTTCGAAGTGATAGCATTGCTCTTCCCAGGTGACCATTACATGTGACAGAGCCCTGTTTTCCTGGAGATGGCTGAACACCTGGCCTGCTGATGGGAAGCAGTGAATTAGTCCCTTGCTTGCGCACGTAGCTTTGCCTCTGCCTATGAAACTGTCTCAGTCTCAACCCACAAGTTTTATCACTTTTACTCTTCCGATTCTCTCCCCCATGCTGCTGCGGGGAAGCAAGTGAGCGGCTGTGTGGTGTTTAGCTGCCTGCCAGGTTAAACCACACTACCATGGTAGAAGATACAGAGACAGTAAGAGGTTAACTCCAGAGAAAGGTAGAGTTAAAAACTACATGTTAAAAATGTTGGCAACCCTTTCTTCCTTCCTTCCTTCCTTCCACGCCCCCCCTCCCCCTTATCTGTCATAGCCTTAAATGTTTGTCTGGTTTTAGTTCCCAAGTCCATTCTTACTGGTCACATTACTTCTTGGCAACTGCTTTAAAACAAGGATGCTCAGTCCATACAGTCAAAAACCCCACACCCATATTACTGTTGAGTAATTGGTACACACAAGACTCATTTTTTAAACAGATTTGAAATACAATTGACAGTGTTGATGCAGAAAATAGGCTCTGGAGAAAGTATTCTTCTGCTCAGTATAAGATTAATGTTTAGATTTTTGAAATATTCTACAGAGCAACTACCAAGGCAGAGACATTTGAAACAGGTAATTTCACATATACTATAATAAGCCTCATTATTCATGCTTAGTAGATTCCTATCAGCTGATTATGGCACAAAGAACTAAGCACCTCCAAGGAGCAAATGAATACACATATTTAGAATACTGAACATTGCAATATGCCAGAGACTCCTTGAAAAGGCCTCTGAACAACAAATGAGTACAGTTTAGTTATACAAGCCTCCCCTGTTTTATCAGTGGCAGATAGAACACTATTTAAAAGCATCATTTCTAATTAGAATAGAATAGACTATTTCATTTGGAAGGGACCTACAGCAATCATCTAGTCCAACTGCCTGATCAATTCAGGGCTGACCAAACATTAAAGCATGTTATTAGGAGAGGTGTCCAAATGCCTCTTAAACACTGACAGGCACGGGGTATCAACCACCTGTTCCAGGGTTTGACCGCTCTCGGTAAAGAAATACTCCCTCATCACAAAATCACAGAATATCAGGGATTGGAAGGGACTTTGAAAGGTCATCTAGTCCAATCCTCCTGCCAGAGCAGGAACACATAGATCAGGTCACACAGGAACGTGTCCAGACAGGTTTTGAATGTCTCCAGAGAAGGAGACTCCACAACCTCTCTGGGCAGCCCGTTCCAGTGTTCCGTCACCCTCACTGTGAAGAAGTTTTTCCTTATATTTCAGTGTAACCTCCTATGTTCCAGCTTGCACCCATTGCCCCTTGTCCTATCATTGTCTGTCATTGAGAAGAGCCTGGCTCCATCCTCCTGACACTCACCCTATGTAAATATTAATGAGGTCACCCCTCAGTCTCCTCTTCTCCAAGCTAAAGAGACCCAGCTCCCTCAGCCTTTCCTCATATGGGAGATGCTCCACTCCATCATCTTTGCAGCCCTGCCCTGGACTCTCTCCAGCAGTTCCCTGTCCCTCTGGAACTGAGGTGCCCAGAACTGGACACAATATTCCAGATGGGGTCTCACCAGGGCAGAGTAGAGGGGGAGGAGGACCTCTCTCAATCTACTAACCACCCCTCTTCTAATACACCCCAGGATGCCATTGGCCTTCTTGGCCACAAGGGCAGTGTTGGCTCATGGTCATCCTGCTGTCCACCAGGACCCCCAGGTCCCTTGCCCCTGTGCTGCTCTCCAACAGGTCATTTCCCAACCTATACTGGTACCTGGGGTTGTTCTTGCCCAGATGCAAGACTCAACACTTGTCCTTGTTGTATTTCATTAAATTTCGCCCCGCCCAACTCTCCAGCCTGTCCAGGTCTCTCTGGATGGCAGCGCGGCCTTCTGGCATGTCAGCCACTCCTCCCAGTTTTGTGTCAGCAGCAAACTTGCTGATGTGCACTCCCTCATCCAAGTCATTGATGAATATATGGAATAATACTGGGCCCAGTACTGATCCCTGAGGGACTCCACTAGATACAGGCCTCCAACTAGACTCAGTCCCATTAACCACAACTCTCTGGCTTCTATCCTTCAGCCAGTTCACAATCCACCTTACTACCCTATCGTCCAGGCCACACTTCTTCAGTTTGGATGCAAGGATGCTGTGAGAGATGGTGTCAAATGCTTTACTGAAGTCAAGATAGACCACATTCCCAGTCTAAACCTCCCCTGAATTGTTCCTAGGCTGATTATTTTAGATAGCGTTCATATACTGATAATACAATATATGCCAGATAATAACAAGCTTTGGCTCTGTTAGTTCATATACCTGCATGCACGTGCATGGGTACATGTAATATTTTGCTTCTTAGTACTTAAGGAAAATGAAAAGTTTATTTATGTTCCTACTGTACACAAAAGAACACAACATTTGGTTGTTAGCAGCTGTAACAGTAAAGCATCATGCAAGCAAAGGTGGTACATGTACTGTCATAAATAGTAAAAACCATGTTGCAGATTGTCAACACACTGCTGGATCTCTTTTTTGTAAGTTTATCTGCCACATAATCTTTTGTTGATGAAAATTCAGAGCAACTATTTTAAAATTAATAGTAATTTTGAAAGCACCAGAGAAATTTTATACACAAATCCTTTTACCCTTTATCGTAGGTCTCTGTGTAAAACATTCATGCAAAAAACATTTGGACAAATATTTACTAAAAACGTATACATCTCTAGAATCTGTTGGATTTGGGTAAGGTAAAGCATGTTACATTTAATGCATATTCCCCTATCAATTTACTATATTAAATAATTTCAATTTAAACACCTGTGAGAATTATTTATTAGTCAGAACTTGTTCAGAATTCTTAGAGAAAGATTCTGCTACCAAAGGGCTCATCTTTGTGTCAGGTGGAACAGAAACTAATTATGTACCATAAATATTCTGGATCCATTTTACTCTATTCATTTTAAATGTAGATTATAAAGATCAAAATAATAAAAGGCCATCTTAATCCACATAATGGTACATATCACCTGTCTCTGTCAATGAGACATTTAAAAGCATCTCTTTATTAGAAACACAAATCAATACACTCAGGGGACTGCAATAACTGCTTCAAGCAATTTGTATTATCATTTCATTCTTGATGTTCCCACTCAGAACAACTGATTATGAGTGGCGTGAAAATGGCAACCTGTCACAACTGATTTTTTTCTAAACCCCTTGCAAGCATTTTTTTCCTTTCTTAATACAATTAAGTACCTTCCAACTAAACACAGGTATAGGTTGTAAGATAGAGAGTACAACTGAAGTTTTATTTCTTTATAATCAAGGGCCCTCCCCGACTGACATTAGAAACGTCACTGAGGAAATTAAGAGCTATTTGCTTTGTTTTGAGCTGAAGGAACTTTGTACAGAGGAAAGCTCTCAAACTTCTCTTGCCTTTTCAACAGACATGTCTCTTGACAATGTTTTCATTGCTTACAAAAAAAAAAAAAAGCGTAAAAAAAAGAGCATCCTGGGTATTGACTGGAAGCTCAGTTATCTTGCTCTACTTCCTCTGGGAGGCCAAATAAATTGAAGTAGCCTGTTATAAACATTCCTTAAAACTACTGCGTAGCTTTGACCCAATAATTTACAGTAAAATAATCTGAGAGAAGTGGGAATTCATATTTAGCTGTGAGACAGAAGTATAAAAGCCTGAAAAAAACCATTTATACTTTGAAGACAAGTGTTTCCATTAGTACTCCTAACACTCCTAGCTAAAGGAAAGAATACTTTTACTTCTGAGATGAGACTGAGGCAGAATCCACTTTTCATACCAAAGTTCAAGTCAGTTGAGTACACAGGAAATACCTCAGAGTAAGAACTTACAGATTTTTGGTACATATATTTTTCAGTTTTACAAAATCAGAAGTAGGAAATCCCACAGCAAACCTATTTTACCTTATTTTTTGGGTTGGATGTGTTCATTACACTTCGAGTTTCCTTGCCTGTGTAAATGACAACACCAATTACAGTTCCTGAAAAACAAAAAGTAAAAGAGAGGTGTTAAGTAGCTAAGAGAAATTTGTCTGAATTAAAACCTGCAGTCATTTACAGCCCCTCTAACAAATCAATTGCATGAGTGCACCCTCAGCAAGTTTGCCAATGACACCAGGCTGTGTGGCGCGGTTGACACGCTGGAGGGGAGCGGGAGTGCCATTCAGAGGGACCTGGACAGCCTTGAGAGGTGGGCCTGTGAAAACCTCATGAAGTTCACCACGGCCAAGTACAAGGTCCTGCACCTGAGCCATGGCAAACCCAGGCACAAATACAGGTTGGGTGGAGAATGGCTGGAGAGCAGCCCTGAGGAGAAGGACTTGGGTGTGTTGGTTGGTGAGAAGTTCAACACGAGCTGGTAGTGTGCACTGGCAGCCCAGAAAGCCAACAACATCCTGGGCTGTATCAGAAGAAGTGTGACCAGCAGGTCATGGGAGGTGATTCTGCCCCTCTACTCTGCTCTGGTGAGACCACACCTGGAGCACTGTGTCCAGCTCTGGAACCCCAAATATCAGAAGGACATGGACTTGCTGCAACAGGTCCAGCGGAGGGCCACAAAGATGATCAGAGGGCTGAAGCACCTCTCCTATAAAGGCAGGCTGAGAGAGTTGGGGCTATTCAGCCTGGAGAAGACTCAAGGGAGACCTTCTACCAGCCTTCCAAGGGGGCCTACAGGAGAGATGGGTAGACTCTTTATCAGAGAGTGGAGCGACAGGATGAGGGTTAATGGTTTTATATTGAAAGGGGGGAGACTTAGATGAGATCTTAGGGAGAAATTCTTTGCTGTGAGGGTGGTGAGGCACTGGAACAGGTCGCCCAAAGAAGCTGTGGATGCCCCATCCCTGGAGGTGTTCAAGGTCAGGCTGGATGGGGCTTTGAGGAACCTGGTCTGGTGGGAGGTGTCTCTGCCCATGGTTTGGGGATGGGAACTCCACGATCTTCTAAGTGACCTTCCAAGCCAAACCATTCTATGATTCTAGAAAAAGCCCAAACATTTATGCAATGCACATAGTATAATGAATGTCATCGTTCAGAACTGAGTATGAAAGATCACTAGAACTTATTTAATTAACATCCATAAAGATAACAACGTGCTTCCCTTCTTATTAATGGAAACGATACTTTCAATGTAACTGGATAAAAACTTGTATGTGATCTTAAAATTGTCTCCAACTATGTTCAGAATTTAACACACAACCTGAACAAGCAATACAAAAATGAGTGCTGAATGCATCATACACAAATTGCCTGCTCGCTCTGTCATCTAGTATGATGTAAAATCTAGTTCACTCAGTTAATTACTTTGATAGAATCACCCACAAAAATATTCTCACGTTCATTAACATATAAAAACGATTCCCCAGTTCCAATTACCTTTCAGTCAGTTTTTACTGCATAGTGTAGGAAAACCCAGCTTCAGCATAACTAAAGAAATTTTTATATTAAATTAAAATTTAAGGGTTTATTAGTATATCACTATCACACTTTGTAGCACAAAACAACCCCCTTATTCTTATTACTTTTTCAAGTTACTTGAAATAGCTTTATGGCTATAAAGCCACAATAATTTGGTATTTTTGTTGTCTGTATGCTATAAAGAAATAATTAACATAACTTGTCAGAGACACCCTGCTCAGAAAACTTTAACAACTGTATTACACATTTGTCTGACATTAAGTAGCTTAACTTGTCCTTGGCAATCAAGACCACATGCAAGATCTGTGCTCATTGTTCTTCTAGTGTAACAGGTTGTTAAAATAATTGAAGAAACCACAAAGAAAATAATAAGACATTGAAGATTTTGACATTAAAGGAAGTTTGGTTTACTCAAAAATAAGAATGCAAGTGAAAACTTTGAATCCACATGCAAAACATCAATGATTATACATCACATCTGCACAATTAAAAATCGGGTTTTCTGCTCTTTTCCTCTATATACTAAAGCATTTTCTTAAGACTTCTCTTAACATAACATTTTCCTCAAAGCTAGTTTGCCTCTACTGATAGCTCCACACTCAAATCTACACATTAGTCTATAGGTAAGACGCCCCCAACATGCCCCAAAATTCCTCCTGACTTTGTAAAAGAATAGTCGTTGATCCATAATTTCTGAATTCTTTCTACTGGTCTCCAACCAATGCCCATATTCCTTTGAGGCATTTTATTTTGGAAAGATCCTCTGAGCTGACCTCTGCCCAATGGCCAGAATGCACCGGACAACATCCTGTATGGAGTCCCCTCCTGCACATCCCCAGCAATTTCTAAGGTTCAGTAAAAACCGGGGAGGACTTCTCCCTTCCAGATGGCACCTTTTCACTAAGTTTCAAACCTGGTGAGGCTGCTGCAGCTCAGGAAAACAAGCTGTCTCATGTTTTGCTCCTTGAAAAGTTGCTTTAAGAGGTTAAAGTTGGAAAGACTTTACTGAGTTTCTATCCCAATTTTGGTTAAATCTGACTGAGCTGCTGCTTTTACGGAGGTATTGTTCTCTGATTTTAAACTTTGGGGTTGTTAGCTTCTAGCACAGTATCATTAGTAAATCTAGGGCTCCTCAGAGCTGAGTTAACATCAGCGTGGAGAACTCCAAGCCTAATTTTAGTGTGGTCCCACAGTGGATGCACCAGGGACAGTTCTGGTGCTCTGGAGAGTTGTTTTTACCCACTATTCTCCTCTCATTATCTTCAGCAAATGTAAACCTAGCAACCAGCTGTGAAGAAAGATGCACGTTTGCACTAAATTCCACCCTGGTCCACAGTAGAAAGAACTGAATCCCATTTGGGATTCTTGGGAGCATAGCTGGATGAGCCAAGTATTTTTATGTATGGGCTTCCATGCGAATTGGCTTTCAAGTAGACTGGGCACCCACTGATTGGTAAGGGCAGAGTGGTTAAAAGAAGGAGTCGGGGAAGTTAGAGGAGACACCACTAGAACAAACACGTGGGCCTGGAACAGAACTAAACACACAAATAGCCAGGCATACTCTGAACCTGGTGTGTGATTACATGAGTACTTGGGAGACACCAAAAATTATGTGAACCGTATAAAAACATGAGAGTGCTCAAATTAATTAAATTGCACGTAGGACTTGGCACAAAATAGTGGTTTCCACAGCTGTGTAGTTAGAGGAGGTGTTCTGATTTTATCTGAAGTGACTCTGCAAGACTGACACCTGCCAAAATGATCACAAAATTCCATCAGTGCAAATCTTTTAATAGGTATCTCAGCAGGTCTCTCTGAAAACTGCATTACCTTGTTTAGAGTTTGAGCCACATTGATCATTACAGTAAATGGAGAGCAAAAAGTTAAAGTCCATACCATAGTGGAACTTTTGAGACTTTCATCTCTTCCTTTCTAAAAGGAAACCTACCAAAGCTTTCAGTAAACACAAACACCACAGTAAGTCATGTCACAAACACAAATTATCTGAAAGATAAGTAATTTAATTAAATGTAACCTAAGAGGTTTTCAAAGTACTTAGTGGTTTAAATTCTTTGGTTATATTTCAAGTTGTTTCTTCAATGACAGCATTTTTTCGAGTTCTCACTAACCAAAACCTCCTTTCCTCAGGCACTATTATTAATTCAACTGCAACAAGACAGGTATAAAGAATGGCACATATACTTTTCTGGTATGTTTTTGAAACTCACTGGGACATTGCCATGGAAAAAGTCAGAATATTTTTTCCTATCTCACTGTTAAAGAATAACAAAAGGATGGCCGCGTGCTTTGGAGGTGAGAGGAGAGCCTCCGATTTCCACCACTGCTAGAAGCTTCCACTGTGATCCTGGCAAATGAGTCTTTGTACTTTCTGTGATTCAGATAAACATCACACGCACAGTCACTGGGTCTCTGTGAGGGCTTCACAGTAAGGGGCACAAAGCACTTCAGATTTGTTAGCAGCAGGACTCTCCATTTAGCATTTAGCTTGCTGGTATTTTAAGGCGTGAGGAGCTGTACCAGAACCAAGCAGAAGTAAACACCTTCCAAACATGCCGATTTGAGAAAACTCACTCTCCTGAACTTTATTTGTTGATATAAAAAGGCTGTGGAATAGCTTATTCTTGAGTTGTTGGACACTACACATGGTTCTGTTGAACCAATATTTTGGTTCCTAAAATTCAAAAAGAAAAGCAAAATACAGTCTTAATCTATAGTAAATATTTTCTTCTCACTTATGCTGGTCTAGCAATAGGCACTTTTTTGTTTCTGTAGAAACCATTATTGTAGTATCCTGGTATTTTCATGAGCTTTGGTAACGTGCATTCAACATGTAGTTGATAAGTTTCCTTGAAACCTTTATACGCTTACATTTACTGTTACTGATCTGCAAGATGATTGATTTGTGGTCTCTCTCCTCTAGAACTGTCAGGACATCAGCAACCAGAGCTCAAATTTTCTGAGGTATTCCCCACAAAATTCCCCAAACGCTTTTCCTAGCCTGTCCTTGACCCTCTCCATCACCTTGAAAAATAGCAATGGCATGCATCTTGGAGACAGTGGGCTCTCCTAGCTGATGCAGTGTGTTTTATGCAGTACGTCAAAGGGAGTGTCAAGAAATCCAGCATGTATTTTGTCACTGGAAGGAGGAAAATGAGAAGAATCTCCTCATCCAACGATTGTTCTGTATGTCCTACACAAAAATCGTGTTAAAAATTCAGTAAGGCTTTGTATCTGCAACACAGCTGCATATTCCTTTCCTGGGTGTCAGTGATGTAGCTCCCTGCCTCCACTCCTGAGACTGACAGCATCGGTCCATAATAGGTCAAGATCATAGTCCAGGTTGACCCAGAGTGCTTTGTAACAACCTCCAAGGGGTTGGCAAGGGCACTGGGAGAGCAGTGGGTCATGTATGTGCTTGGCTTAGTAACAAATGATGTCCAGGCTGCTTAACGGGCACTGGAGGTAGCAGACTTCCAAGCCAGGATGCCTTCAAGACTGCCACAGTGAAGAGCCTTAAGGTAAATGAAGAGATGCACAGGCAACCTTGCAGGGCAGGACTCTACTCCCTACCCATCTGCGCACAAGCAAAAAACCCGCTTTCTTGAACCAAAGTGGCAAAGTGATAGAAGATTAGGCTTGCACACATCATATACTTGTGGGTGAGAAACACCTGCATGTGAGAAAGCTGTAAGCCTAGACAGTAAAAAGACTGAAATAAGACACAAGTGTGTGTCTTAAGCTGAGGTAGCCTTCTATAGAGAAGAAAAACTGTACAGACTTTCACATGCTGTGGCATGTTTATTCTTCTGTTTTCATAGAAACTGAGTGGCACTAGTCTGCAGAGGTTGTGTGCAAGCATAATCTCCCACTAAAATTTTTCCTATGTAATCAAGGACTGTAGAGGCCACAGTAGAGGAGGGGATGCAGAGGTGCCCGCAAACTTGTGTAGACAGAGTCTACCTCTGACATCCTGCCACAGCAAGCTTATGTGTTTATAATGTAGTCAGACAAGTGGTTTTATTAACAAGGTTTTCAGTTATCACACATCTTGAAAACTCAATTATGAAGACTATTTTTTTTAAACCGCTGTAAAAAACCCTCATATTTAATTAGCTTAGCATTGAGTATCCTAACTTAGCTACACACATTAAACATGGGTGTGAGAAAAAAACAACTGAATGGTACATCAGTTATCAACGAAATCTAAAACATCTTAATTTAAAACAATTCACTAATCGGTTTGCCTTATGATATTCTTCCTGACTATACACATGGTGCATAAAGTATATATATATACACACATATAGATAAAGCCTTATAATTTCCTTATTAGATAAGCAACAGACTGAAGGCAATAATTTTCTACTCTTTGTTAAGGGCCTAATCCTGTCAAATTACTTCCAAAGAAGTGACAGGCAATTTGTGATATCTGGATTTATGATACCATACAGAACAAGCAAATATCCAAATAGAAATCTTATATGCTTGATAACTGCAGTCCTTATATGAGAAGAGCACATTATCACAGTATTCAATTGTAGGTGACATAAAATGACAGTTGTAGGTGACATGAAATGACATAAGTGAAATGAATGATATGCCAAAGTTTAGATTAAGAAGATATAATTAACATCACAAAATCAGTTACCGAAGGAAATGATTTTTGCTACCTTAATTCAACCAACTTCTGCATGCACATGATGACACCATTTTTAATTACTTGATCATGTTATCTTTCCCCTTCAGAAAGTGCTGCAGTCTTGAAGAGCCATTCAATATTTTCACTTTGCATCAGTGGCTTACTCTCCCTTAGAGTCTTATTCCACTATTCAAAACCATGCTCCAACAAGAAAATTATCTTCTATGTTTTCCTGCTGCTATCAGTAATGATGAACTGCACAAACAATTAAGTCTTCGCAAGACCCCTCAGAAGTAAAAAAAACCCCAAACATATGTTAAGGCATAAATTTTAAGGAGTACTGTTTCCATTAATTTGTATGCCAACTTCAGGTGGCAGATAAGAGGCCTCAGACATTAGTTACACTTCTGAAAAAAAAAAATAATCAAATCATCTACCCTGGAAATGAAAACATGAATAGTTTTCAATTAGAATTTAAAATTACTGATTTGGAATCACTAATTTTTGCAGATGTATACTTTTTGAGTGTGGGGAAAAGCAAACTCAAAACAAATTTACACAGTATTGAAATTTATAATTAATAAGCAGCATCTTTTCACACACTGTTACATATCTTCTTTAGTGGGGTTCAAGAGACAAAGTTAGCGACACCGCAAAATTTAAGTAAAAAACCCCCAAACTATTAAGCAGAATTAAAATGGTATGAACATATTGTGAGTAGCATGATGAAACCAATGGGAAGGCAGACAATAGAGGAGCAAGAGGTTAATAGCCTGGAAGACAAATACATTTTCAAAAGCCACTACTATTTTGCATTGTAAAAATTAAGATATGCTTCCCCAGAGTTTTTAGAAACATTATCAGCTTTGCTAATTGCGACACTTACCTGAAGCAACAACAGTGCTTGCCCATAACGTATTTTCTATGCTTAAACTTTCATGAACTGCTGGATCACTGTCTTCCTGTTAAAAATACGAACAGCTACTAAGTAAATCAACATCACAAATAGTCATAGCTAAGACCAATGCCAAACCATCTGCATGAGAATAACTCGCACAGGATGCCTGCGTCCTTGTATCAACCACTGCATAATAGCATTCATTGTATGTACTTTTTTTGCCTCTATGCAAAAACAAAAGTAACTTCCCCAAAAGTCCCTATTACTTAGACCCAATTCTATTCAAAGAGCTAGTCAAGAGTGGTTTCAAAGGAACATATTCTTTTCCTCAGATGTGTTGAACTGCAGAACATTTTGTTGTACACCAAGCAGTTACAAGCGAGTTGTGAACACTAACCACCAAAAATTAACACCCTGCTCTTTAGGGCAATTTATACCACCTATAATTCATAAAATAAGTTGTTGTCATCAAAATTTGCAAGCCAAGTGACATCAACTTCAGGAAAAAATATTTAGACTTTTAAAGCGAAATATACATTTATGTTGTCTTCCCACATACTTACAAAATATATATCCAATGGGGAAATACTCCGAATAGGAAATTGCTTCTGTGATTATTTAAAACTTTCATTTTTTTCCTCCTCTCTCTCCTCCTAAGCAATAATGGTCCACAGATTGTAAACAGACTTAATCTCTCATAATCAATTTGGAGCATGTACAGATTTGTTACTCATTAGCAGCTGCGAAATGTGCTGTTTACAACTAAAGGGAACTTTAGGAGGTAGGATAATCAAGTGCCTTTGACAGAATTACAGATTTTGCTAAACATTTTGCAGGAAAAGGGGGACCCCTGATTTACCAAAGTACACAGTAAATTCTACATCATGTCAATAATCAAAACCTATGTCCATTTTTCATCTCTAGTTTGAAACAACCACCAAGCACAGGATGAGCTGCTTAGAAGTCTCTATTCCTGAATAAGAAAAATCTCAAACTAAACAGATACATTTTTCTGCGTACTTTCAAAAGATTCCCTACACAGCAAAGGAACTCTAGTAGTTACATCCATGTAAATCTCTGTTCTGTGCGTCACTGTTTCTACACAAGCTCATCCAAGACATGGATGTCGCCCTGAGAGCTAATGAAACAATCTCATACATTTTCACAGAAGGCTAATTTAGCTCATTTATCGCTTCTTGGTAGGATGTACAGAAGAGGGGAGAGGAGGAAAAGAATTAACTTACACCATTACGTAAGTGCCAGGCATGATCTTTCTCACCTGCCCACAACAAAGACACACAGGTAGTTTTCACATGCTGCCTGTGCACACAACACACCAAAATCCATGGAGAACAACAGAAAATAACTTCACGGGAATGGGTCAGACATCACTAGAGTACAGCAGAGCTTTAACTCCTCCTGGAGCGGTTACGCAGCTGTGCTGCAAGAGGTATCTTCTGTCAGCTCTCAGGTTTGCTGTGGATGCATTTCTTGCATAGAAGTACTAAAGAGAAGTTGGTCCCAGGAAAAAAAACCAGAGCTGTGCACCTAAGTTTCTGTTTTGGTTTGGTTTATGGTCATGCACTTTTTGAAATTATCTAAGTTTGTCTTCTACATCGTTAGCAATCTGTCTTCATAACCAGGAAAAAAAAAAGAGAAGAAAATCAATGTGCTATTACCCTGTCAACCTATCCTTGCAAGAATTCTTTGAACATCAATGCTTAAGTAGGAAAAATGTATGCATTAGCATCACTAAGCAGACTAATTTTTTTTTTTACTTTAACATAAAATAGAAATTAGATGCAAAACCTGATTTAGTGTAAGAAGTGAGGGCTTATGCCAGAAGTAGAAAGATAGATCAGTAAACAAGTGTCCTAAGAGAACATCTCACTATGCATAAGGTCCACAGTTAATTAAAAAGAATATAAAATAAAAAACCCAACTTCTAAAAAGCTCTACAGTGTGAACCAAATCCAAGGGCACTGCCCTCAAACACATGCACACACAATTTCAGTTTAAACTGATCTTACTTCTGAAGCAGCCAAAACAACACATACATAAACCTGAAGGCATAAATGAAATTATGAATTAGTACTTTTAATTATACATATCATTACAATGGCATCAAATTTCAGTAGGACTCAGGTAACTAATTTGTGCCTTTTAGTCTCTGTATCTTGTAGCAATCAAGTAATTTTTTTACAGTAAGTATGAAAAGATTTTGTCATTTTGAGTCAAGGTCGCATGCGCTTTTTATATTTTTACATAAGTTTATAAAAATTAGCACCTATATTTGCCAGGGCATGAAAAACAAATCAGCAAATGGCAGATATTTAGGAGTTATATTGGTTTCTTTTTGAGACTCATCAGGGTTATTTACACATATCAGGGATGCTTGAATCATACGGCTCTTATTACATGTACAAACAGAAACCCACAGCAGGGAGCAACTGTTTAGCGATGATTTCCCAACGTGTCCAGTACACGTAGCAGAGTTGTTCAAAAGGCTCCGAGCAGTTCAATTTGTATTTAGAAAAGTATACGCTTATCCATTGGGACAGGAATAAGGTGAATTTCGCAGCTCTTATTAGAAGCTTCATTTGGACAATTGGTCAATACAAGGTTTAAGTAAACGCTGTTGCTTACAGCTTTGAAGGTGTGGGCAGACGACATTTACTTTGTAGGCAGTGTGAACTATATAACTGGTATAAATTGGTCTTTCCAGAGCCAACAACGGCAGTATCTCATTCATCAGTGTACTTAGAATTGTGAACTGGAATTCCAATTACCAAACAAAATCTATTACCGATTTGAGTCACTCGGGTAAAAAAAACCACAGAACAAAAAACCAAACCATAACCCTTCTCTCTACCCTCATAGCAGTTAATTCTCTCAAATTATTTTATAAACAAACTATCAAGAGGAATGAGTCTACTAACACTGGAGTTTGGCTAACAAACAAAACAATCACTGTATACACCAATATAACACTACATACCTGTAAAACAACTTAAAATTACTGCCTATTATTACACTCTGCTTTGCAATGTTGACTTTAGCAGGCCACCTTTTGAAAACAACAGAAAAAATTCTCAGCAATTACTGCATTGCTATTATCATATTTGTTTTTTAATATAATTATAGTTAGGAAAGTGATTTAACAAAACCTCCAGAAGTGACTTTTACTTTTATTTTACTTTTTGAGCTAACTGAACTTTGGAAAGACTAGCTTTCCCTTGAACTGAAATGCCGTTAAACAAGGCACATTCTTATTGCCCATGAACTACCAGTTGCATTGTCTCAGGCTATGGAATATATTCAACCTGCCACTTTTTGATGTATATGAACAATACATTAGATGTCTGGAGACAATCAATATATACTACTATACAACCATTTCATATAAGGAGATGACAGTAGCGTCAACAAATATTCGATTTGTGGATTCTGCTTTTTTCAGATATTCTTTGTGTATTAGCCTTCTGCAATATGCATCTACTGGGATATATGAAGCATTGCGATGGCAGGAGCATGAAAAAAAATAAATACTGCTATAAAGTTAAGGAAAGATTTTATACAACTTCGACACCAAGTATAGGTTCCACATACATTGAGATATGGGAGAACTGGTTTTACATATAACACCTACCCGGGTGAAGGTACCCTCAAAACTGTGAATATCCAGCTGTGGCTTCTGAGCATAAACGTAAGCGTTGATTGAAAAGAGATCCTGTAAAAACAGATTGATGTACTTAAGATTATTTAAACTTGAACTTAATCACATGCTTTGAAGAACAGTTTAGCAGTAAAGATTCCAGTTTACGTCCCCCGTGACCCTACCCCAAGTGAAGTTCATGAAATTTTTACCCAACTAAGAAACACGCTGGTTTTTTCAGTCCATCTTGCTATAAAGGACCCAGATCCCAGATGATATTCTAAATGCGGTGATAGTTCAAACACTGAACTTTTACATTTATAACACGAGTTAAAAATGTTACTTTCTCTTAACAGTCCCATTTTAATGTATAATAGTATAACCTTAAAACATTTTCCGTGTATTTGTGCTTTTAAAAATAAAGTGGGATTGTTTTTAGTAAAGCTGGAAAGAAAATACTTTTCCAGCAAGGACAAAGCACACTGAGCGCAAGAGGAAATCAACTAAATTGATTCAAATTCTTTCAAATGATCAAGCACATCTGCAGCCAACCCATCAGAAAACCTCATCAGCTTAGATACAACAACAGGACCACTCAAATGCCTCAAGTCTGGGATATGCTTAACTAGGCTGATAAAATTGGGTCTAATCTACTTGGTACTCATGACAACAAACAACCCATGAACCCTAAAACTAACAAGAACAGGAGACCTTTAGATACTGCAGCAGCAGGCTCTATAAATAGGTGGTGCTATGGTATAAACAGGGGAAGAAAAAACCCCAATAATCCAATGTTTGTTAAAGAGCTGTCCCTAGAGGCCCAGGGAGGATCACCTTAAAATTCAGAAACAATTATTTCACAAGGTAATTGCTCTGAAACATCCACTTCCCACAGAAAGAACATCGCAGACTAATTGTTAAAAACCTGATACAGGATTATTCTTCTCATCACAAAAGCAAAACTTTAGGTCCTTTTTATAGATGGTCAGAACAGCAGCAGCCAAGAGGTTTCAACACGAGTAGACCACTCACGCAAAGACCCACAATCCAGTTTCTACTCTCGAGAGAAGGAGATGCTTGATACCAAATACTAAGTCACTCTAAGAATCATAACCTATGATGAAACACAAGAGCATCTACCTTCTCACTAAATGTAGTGCCTAACTGAGTTATCTTCATTCTCTACTACTGGACGAACTTTGCAAAAGGCTAAATGGACAACCAACTCTGGGGAGCAGATTACATGACTACAGTCCCCCGTTTGTGCTAACTAGAATGTGCTACCTTTAAAAGTGGAATTAATTTTACAGCCTCTTCCATGGATGTATAACCACACCTTGGCTCAAATACAGCTATTTTTAAAAGTATGACAATTTTTTGTTCACAATTTTGGAAGAAAAAATAACTACATTTGAGTATTACATAATTTGAAAATTACAAAAATTAACTAAAGGTGCACAGGCCCATCTGTGCTAATGTCTTAAAATCGGATGCATTTGTATTCTTTTGTTTCTCCAATATAATAGCTAAAGATTTTTGAATGTCATTATTTTTTCCACTCTTCCACATCAAAGTGAATGTTTGGGTTTGGTGTTTTTTTTTTTTAATCTATTGTATATTTATCAAACATGTTTCACCCTCTTTTAAAAACATGTGGCTCTACAAGTAATGAATTTGTACTTCTATTTATATCCTGCAGGCAAGAAATCTCTCACTTCATACCTTTCAAAAAACCACAGATTTTGTATTTCATACGCTTTTTAAAAGGTGAATCAAATCTGAACATTAACTCTTACAAATTATCTTTATCCTAAATGGTTAGCCATTTATTGTAGTCTTTCACACTTAGTTCATTGACAGCATTCTTGTTCTTCCAACCTACTTTCATCAGGTTCACGAGAAATAATTTATATGAAACTAATACACATGTGGTGTCCTATATCTTCATCATTCACTTCTTTCCAATCTGTTATCACCTACAATTTAGCTAATCCAGGCTATTATGTGCTTTATTATGCAAAGAAAAATAAAGAGTCTCTCAGTAGTGGGTAGCACAGCAGAAAACTAACACCACATATATGTTCATATACACAATAAAAACCACCAGTGAAATGCGTCAACCAAGAACTCAGGTCTTTTCAAAGACTGTCTTAGTGGGAAGGAACATTAGAATAAAAGGAAGCAGAAATATACACCTTTATTAAGGATATTGGCATTTGTATAGTAATACATTTTCCTGGTTTCTGATCTTTTTGTTTACTTCTACTGTGACATTCTCCTTTGTTATATTTTACATGTAAAAAATCTCTACCACATTCCTTTGGTGTCTTTTTAATCTTTTAGTTCTCCTTTAGTATTTCTTATTTAACACTTAAAACACCTAAACTTTCCCTTTTTCTCCTTTTTTTTTTTCTTTTAATTTCAGCTCTGAAACAAACTCATTTATTTTTCAAAAAAAAAAAAAAAATTAGATCTGAACATTCCCTTAGTGTTTGTGGCACCACTCTGGAGTGGCACAAACAAGAAGTGCCAGAGTATTCCCGAAGTGCATGATTTTTCCTAAAACTAAAAAACTTAAGAAAAAACTGGGCTCAGAGAACTCTGGGCTGGTAGTTCATTTGCCATTCATTCATGAGCAGTAGTAAGAAAAGACATACAATACTACTACAGGTGCTTCGCAGCTTTCTGAACTCTCTTTTCACTATTAGGGTAAGGAAAAGAGAGGAAAACTTCTCTCTTTTTTTCCTGTAGCCCCATGCTCTGCACTCCAAACGGACATTATTCTCAGGCCTATGAAATACACTTGCTCAAGTTTTGTAATACAAGGGGGGGAAAAAAAAGAGAAATCCAAAGAATGATACAAATACAGAAGACAGGTGATGTACGAACTGCATTCAGCGAGGAAGGTTACTGTAAAGAGCACAAAGATGTTTCTTCACCTAGTGCTACTTTCCCAGGAAAGGCTGTGCATTTCTCATCTCTGCGTCTCAACTAAATCCCAACGGTGAATTTGACGAGGAGACACCAAAATTTGCACACAACACTACATGCAAATATGACTTCTGCTTACTGAGCAAGCAAAATTTACCTGATTAGGTTATGACATTGCTTTCCCATATGTAAAAGCAGAGAGAAGGGAAATTTCCTTAAACAAAGAATTTAATTATATTTAATAAAAAACCAAACAAACCAAAACACAACTCCTTTTTAATTATTTAATTAACAAGGGACCTGATCTTTGTGAAATTCAGCCTCAGCAAATAATGATTTCATTCCATAAGCATTCATCTGCTGGTTCACTGAAGCCTAATAGTTCTAGTGATATGTTCGGTGGAAACAGTATTCTATATCCAAAATTACATTGCTTTTAGGAAAAGGGCAAATGACCTCAGTTATTTCCATACCCAAGGTAAAAAACAAAACCCACACTTGGGTAGGGGGACTGTTAACAGTTCTAGATTCAAGAAACAATGAAAGACTGAATCTCAAGCAATAGAAAATAAATTATTCTTTTACAACAGTAGACGAGATTTTGAAATAAACTTGATATGAATTTAATTATTTCATACTTGAAAATAATAATTCAGAATAATGCACTTCATCTTTTTACACTGAAATGTACACAGGAAATGACTTGATGATGGCACAATAATGAAAGTGTTCTCTTTTGCATTTCCCAATTTAGAAATCACCATGAAGTTATCAATAACATAGAAAAATCTGCTCTATTAGGTCAAGGGCAACATTTGTTCACCTTACTTAAAGATCATTAAAATACATTCTTAATCATAACATGTAGTTCATTACAAATAAAATTGCCTTTGGTTCAATAGAACTAATTAAATGTAAATGGTATTGTTTACTGCTGTATGGATCTTCTGATATAAATCAGCAAGTCACCATTTATTGAAAATTACAGTGACCTCATTGCTGTTAATAAATTTAGTTGATCACACAAGCTAGAGAAGAATGCCCCAGAATTGCCAGAAGAACCGTCCCCACCTACATCTATGAAACCTCACGAAACCTAATCCAAGTGTTGCAATATTTGCTGCTCAGCCATCACGGAATGACTGTTGAAATTTTAATTCTCTGATCACATTAAGTGCTTTAGAAAGACAACCAAATCTGTACTGATCATCTTGGTGGTATCATCTCTTCTTTACGAAAAGCTCTGAAGGTCTGCAAGTTGGTTTATTCTGGGTGTCACAGTGGGTAGGGTTACAGTGCTTCTCTGTTGACACGACTGACAGCTCAAGCCACCTCAAGACACTTGCTGCCTTTACGTCAGATAACTGAGGAAATCAAAATCAATGACAATTATGGAGAGTATATTTACCAAGTGCATGATCAAATCGTTTATTAGTTTATTGGACGTTCAATTTTCACACAGCCTCTTGAATTATTGAAATTAGACTTTAATAGGTAAATATTAACTCAAAGCTTCAGCGTTGAAAATGCGCTGCAAGCATGTGGAGAAAACACTGCCAGACCCCAGAGATTGCGCCTCTGCACTCCCACCTGAACAGGTTCTCTTAAAGGCTGTCTTCACCCCGACCTGAGCAGGTTCTCCCTGAAAGAGGGGAGATTTAGATATTTAGGTATCAGGAAGAAATTCTTTACTGTGAGAGTGGTGAAGCACTGGAACAGGATGCCCAGAAAAGGTGTGGAAGCCCCATCCCTGGAAGTGTTCAAGGCCAGGCTGGATGGGGCTTTGAGCAGCCTGGTCTGGTGGGAGGTGTCCCTGACCATGGCAGGGGGGTTGGAACTTGATCTTAATTTAAGGTCCCTTCCAACTCTAACCATTCTATGATTTTTGTGAACAGACACAGCCAACTGCTGGTTATCATAAACACACAGAAAGTTACACTCGGAAACCTAACCCATTTTTGTAGCCACCCATGCGAACAGGAGCCTCCAATCGAGTTTAAAAACAGTATTGCATTCAAACACCAGCTTCACATCTTTGAAACACAGAAGACGAATAGAACTTCCAATTCTTCGCAGGCAGCCATATACCTTCCTCTGCCCGTTTTCTTTACCGCGATTTTCAACTAACCCGATATTAGTTTTGTGCATTATCACAAAACAACCTGCGGCACCCGCTTTTGCCATCAAAGTCACCAAAGAAACCTCCCTCACCCGGAGGGACCGGGCAGCGGCGGGTTGGTCCCCGCCCACCCGCTGTGCCCGCGGCCGCCCGGCAGGTGGCAGCAGCGAGGCACGGCCGGAGCGGGCAGGTGTTTAATGGCTTGATTTTCTAACTAAAATAAAAACTAAAGCAAAAAATCATTTAGCTAGGTTCTCCCTGAAGTGCTGCAGTTTCACCACGCCACTTATTTTGGAGGCACATCCGACGCGCGTAAGTCAAGCCCAGAATGAAAGGATTGCACATCCCAGCAGCTGCTTTTAGCAGAAAGAAGGAAGGGTCGGTTGCCCAATTCTCCTAACGTTTTGTAGAGGAAAGGAAACTGAAGTTCATCCCAGACCGGAGCACAAAGCTCAGCCCTTTGCCTGACTGCTTCAAACCCTAGCAAGTTTCTGCAGCAGTAATTCTAAGCCTATCAAAAAGCATATAGAATCATAGAATCACAGAATTTTCTAGGTTGGAAGGGACCTTTAAGATCATCTAGTCCAACCATCAGCCTAACTCTGATAAAAACCATCCCTAAACCATGTCACTGAGCTCTATGTCAACCCATCTTTTAAATACCTCCAGGGATGGTGCCTCAACCACCCCCTCTGGGTAGCCCATTCCAATGCTCAATAACCCTTTCAGAGTAAAAATGTTTCCCAATATCCAATCTGAACCTCCTCTGGTGCAACTTGAGGCCATTTCCTATCACCTGTGATTCCATATGCACTAATTCTAGTGTTATCAGAGTTTAGTCCAATTTGCTTGACATAGGTGCCAACCTTATTTAACAATTATTTCCTGAAATCTCTGTTATTATATGCCTCTGTTACACACTGTAAAGTAAGCAAAATAATTGACATAAAATAGTGGGGTTTTTTTTCAAATCAGGAACAGAAACAGAGCACAGGCATGTTTTACAAAGCAACAGCCATTTTCAAGCTAATATCTGGAATACAACTTGCAGAAAAAGTCCACTTGAAATAGTTTTCTCAAAAGATCCTTGCTTTTAACCATGATGCTTTGAACTTTTTTCACTGCATGTACAGAAGAGCTTGAATACTGTTTGCTGACAAAACATCAACTTCGTATTTTAAGCATCCCTTTTCACATGAGAATAAAGTTTCAAAGGGTGCCAAAGACTCACTACGTGGTTAAAGTTTGTATTGTTTCTACTATTTTTTTCCAAAACCATTATTTTTACTGTAACTAAAAAGGAGTAATTATGCCCATTGCATTTTAATTTAGCTTAAAAAAAAAATTTAATGCGTATAAGACCAGTATGTAGAGAAAGTTTATGACTATTAGAAACTACAAAAAATAGGCTTAGAATAAAGTAATTCCACTATACTTTTTTTTTTGTTGTTGTTACTTTGAAATTCATTGCTTCCTTAGAGCTTCACACTAGTTTTCTGAAGTTGGGCATCCACAGAGTTTCTTCAGATGGCTGATCCTCTTGAATATTACTGCCACCCCAGTAAAGGTAAAAGTGTCTAAATTAAGGAAACCCTAATGTCCTTTCCACAGGAATTGAGACAGCCTTCTGGGGTGTGTGCTGAGCATTATCTTCTGTGAAGGATGTGGTGATCCTCTAAAAAGCATTTACACTTGGGTTTGTTATGCTACCATTTCCCCAAAATAATTCCAACAGATGGGGCTGATGAGAGAAGCAGCAAACAGTCTTAAGACCAGCTGGGAAGCAGCCATTTAAAAAATTATCTCATTAAAGAACATTCAAGTGTCAATGGTTTGACCAAAACAAACACTATGGAAATTGGGAGATAGTCTAGTTCAGTTGGCAGGAAGTATTATACCCAGTGTCAGTTATTTCAGGATGAGGTGTGTGAGCCTAATTCAGATCAGCTCTTGGCTAGCATGGTCAACCAACTGCATGAGGCACGAAAGGGCAGTGGCACGTCATGGAATCAGGGAACTGTTCAAGTTGGAAGGGACCTCTAGAGATCTTCCAGTCCAACTCCCCTGCTAAAGCAGGATTGCCCAGAGCACATCACTCAGGGCTGCATCCAGGGGTGGATTCAAGGTCTCCAGAGAAGGGGACTCCACACCCTCCCTGGGCAGCCTCTGCCAGGGATCTGCCACCCTCACCACAAAGAAGTTTTTTTCTTATATTTGAATGGAACTTCCTGTGTTCCAGCTTGTGCCCATGGCCCCTCGTCCTATCGCTGGAAACCACTGAAAAGAGTCCAGTTCCATCCTCCTTCAACCCACCATTTAGGTACTTGTAAACATTCATAAGGTCTCTCCTCAGCCTTGCCTTCTCCAGGCTAAAGAGCCCCAGATCTTTGAGCCTTTCCTCATCAGGGAGATGCTCTAATCCCTCCATCATCTTCGTTGCCCTACTCTGGACTCTCTCCAGTAGTTCCTCGTCTCTCTTGAACTGGGGAGTCCAGAACTGGATGCAGTATTCCAGTTGTGGCCTCACCAGTGCCGAGCAGAGGGGGAGAATGACGTCAACTGCTTGGTGGCTTCCATCTGCTGCTGTGGTAGCCAGGGAAGTTTTGTTAAGTGTACATAGCTCCTTGAGTTACCACATCTGATTTTTATTTTTATACCAAGAATATAAAAGTTGTAGTACAACAATGCCCTCCTCCAGGAAGTCTATTTCTTCTTAGCAAGAAGGGAAAACTTCAGACATGCATTTGGCTTTTGTCAGGAAAAAAAAAAAAAGAATAAAAAAGAATGTAAAACTTTTATTTTCTAAGGGGCAGTGTAAAGAAAACTCTGCATTGTAATTTATTCCAGATTCCCATCAGCCTCAGAACACTGAAATTATAGCCAGCAAACAGAACTCAAAGAGACCATACTCCGTATGAAGAGTTGCATTTGCTGAGTGCAGTCAGTGCTTCCAAACCCAAGGAGAAATAAAAAAATAATAGCTAAGTTGGACAAAGTTGCAACTGTCTGAAAAGCCGTATTTAATTAAAAAAAGAAAAATAAAAAAAACAAAGTAAGACAGAAAATTGACTAGATTTTAGCGAAATGCATGCATCTGTCTCAAATATGGACACATTTTGTTGTTTTCAAATGAGAAAACAAGACAGCCCAATGATTAAATGGTAAATACCTACAGCAGAGGCATTATTACAAATACTAAGTTCTAACTCCAGGTTAGAGAATACTTGTTAAAGTCTTTTCTTGCACCAGAACTCCCAGCTTGAAGCCTGACTTAGCATCTGTCTGGCATGACCAACCTTCAGTTCCATCCCTTGTTCCCAGTCCTTTAAATTCAAACCTCCTATTTTTGCCTCCTCCTGTCACATGTGAAGCCAGTAGCCAGAGCACTATGAACACCGTGGGGGCTAAAAAAAAACTAAAAAAAAAAAAATCTCCCTTTTGCTAATGCCAGTGTCACAGCAAGTCTGTAATTCTGGGAAAATAACTACAGAAGCCCTGCAAAGATCGGGCAGATAAACTAACAATAATCTAACGCATTTTCTACTTAGATAACGCATAAACAGTCCTCTTAAGGTATGTGTGCATTTAATAAAGCACCTAAAGCACTTAGTGCCAACACATACAAAATTCTGTACAGGTAAATTTCTACAAGCTCGTAACTGAAGAATGCTTTCAGAGGAAGTCTCTTATTATCAAGCCAACCCTCCTGTAAAATGGCAAGCTTCCCCGGGACAAGGGACATAATTCATCTTCTCAGTAAGACACGTCTACACCATTCTACACACATTTTTGTCTATTTTGAATGGATACACACACACGTCTTTTTCATAGACTTTTAATAGCTACCCGTTGACATGACATATATGCACTCAAAGAATACACACATTCAGGCAACTCACAGAGAGCCCTCCTTGCAAGAACCTGCATTTTGCACCAAGTCAGACCAGAAAGCATCCTGTCAACAAAAAGCACTTTACCTTCCAAGACCAGACTGCTGTTTCCCAAGGTTACAAGTTAGTGATTTAAGCAACAGTTCCTGAGATAAGAGTGACCTCCACTTGCAGTAGTAACGCTACAACGGCAACACACCTCTGTGGGGTACAAGGCTCAGTGGGGACCACGATGAGAACGACTCAGGTGAAAGATAAATATCTCTCTCGTCTTCTTTTCAGCGTCAAGACAAGAATATTTTGCAAAACCAGTTTCTTATTCGGCACCGGCTGAAACATCTACCTACCATTTGTTGCAAAAACTAAGGCTGTTGTAACAGCTCTTTTCCAATACTTACAATTATAACAATCTTTCAGATAAGACATATATATGCATACACCTATGATACCTTAAAAAAAGAGATCAAATGCTTACCCCCAAAGCCGGCAATCGTTGCGTGCAGCTGACAGCAACCTTCAGTTTCCAGTCTGTTTCTCCATCCAGCTGGTCAGTTCGAATAAAACACGAACCTTGAAGTTATAAAGAGACATCAAACTTTTTTTTTATATCAAAAATTCAGTTTGGATTAAAAAAAAAATAAGAGGGAAAATAAAGCAATTTACAACTATTTTAAATACAAGTGCTACATTTAAAAGGATTCCTATTTCAGAATGTCTGTGTGCTTTCTTCAGGAATGCTCCAGGTATTACACAATAGCACAGTTTTTCCAATAAAATTAATAATATACCTGTTTACGAAGAGGGAAGAAATCCTATTTTATGGGTTTCTGAATAGTCTGTAAACAGATTTCTAAATGTTATCAAGAAGAGGTACAACTTCACTGACTGAAACCAGTTGTGGTGGGGTTTTGTTTTCTTTTTAGAATTGTGGCACTTGTACAATTCCAAGACAATAGAATAATGAATTGATGCCTGTGATTTTTGTCTTGCTGCTGGTCTCAGATCACAAACTTTCACTGCTTAGAGATTTCTGGCTTCTCTGAAAAAAAATTTTTTTAAATAAATCCTTAACATGGACACCATTCAAAGCAATATGGGTTCCAATGTATTATTCTTAAAAGAAGTAATTTTTAATCATCTGTAATAGTCAAGGACTCATGGCTAAAGAAACCTGTCAACACAGGCACAGTACTAAATACGGGAGGGAAGCTGAAGATACAGGCTGACAGATACTGAAGAGACCAAGTGTGCTCCATAGAGAGAAGACTGGTATTCAAGAAGTAGAGAACTGAGACCAGTGCAGAGCCTCCTCCCACCCCAGTAAATATTTGGATGGATATCATCAAGTCTGGAGCGTGACACAGATTATTAACGTAAGATTCAGAAAAGACTGCACTCAAACATTGTAAATCTATTAAAAACATATACATGTAGCTACAATTTCCATCTAGTTTGAAGCCTTTAAAAAAAGTGATAAGATTTTACCAATATTCTTCATAATTGCTACGCTAAGGAAACCTTAAATATTTCTAAAGTCATAATTACAACTTCCATTACGCTACAGCCTAACAAGCATGTATGCTATTGTTAGTATGTACTATGGGCGTGAAATAAAAATAGATTCTTCTAGTTATTTGTAAGTTTTAAACAATGTGTATAGATGTACATGCATACGTATAACCCCGTAACACTTTCTAGATTTCAAGCAATCCAACGAAAACCAACAAAGGTGTTTCATCATTAGAAGTGATAAAGTAGCAATTACAGCAAAGGGAACAGCGGCAAAGGAGTTTATCCAGGTTTGGGTCTTCTTCCACAGACAAGACAACAACATGCTAGAAGCTTTGAATCTAACAGGCAACACATCAAGAAAGGCTATCTACCAGGGAACACAAAATTCACAGGGAGTCTTTTACAGGACACGTGGACCCCCCAATGTAAGTAAGATCTAGCAGAACCCAATGTTTTATTCATCAGGGTCTGTAAATTAAGCAGTTGAATGAGCTAATGGTCTGAAAGGACATGCTTGAGAGAGAAGCCACCTGAAATTCTATCTGACTAGAAGGTAGCATTTTTGCACAACAGTCTGGCAAGAACAGCTGTATTTATATTAAATGCATAGTATGTAAACAAATCTTTAAATGTTAATACAAACAGCTCTCTTAACACATTATTACAACTAAATTTCACCCAAAGTTCAGAAACCGCAAGCTGCAAAGCTGTATTTAAAGTTCTTGAAAAGCTGATTTTAAATTCTTGGCAGGGCTCTTTATGGATTTCCTTCTAAAAATAAAACATTCTAGAGCACTTTTTGAAGAGCTCAGTGATATACATCGCATTATAATTAGGGGTGAGGTACTTAGGGACTCCTAGAAATGCCACGGTTTTGTCTCAGTTTCTACCCCTGGCAGAGATGAGCCTGCTTTCCATCATACTTTTCCTGTACAAGACATTTCATGGTTCTCTTTACCCTTCCTGTCAATGGTTGCTCTCTTCCATCAATTTCATTTAGAATTATACTATAGATCAATGCAGTTCAAGACCAGTGTGGCTCCTGTGAATGGTTGACTGCACATATATTCATTTAATAGAGCTCACACTATGACATGTATTGGCCAGCTGCATTTCCTCTCCACTTCAGCAGTTAATTTCATCAATAACTTATCTCATAGCCTGTTTCCCTTTTATCCAGAAAAAACCAGGACGGCTTTCTGCCAAGTCAGCTTTCAATAGTGATCACAACAGCAAAACCGAAACAATACAATCCTCTGCTCCAAATACTGCAGTGGATTTGACCAAGCAGTTTTAATTATACTATAAGGCACTAATTTTAAACCTGGTTTAACTAAGCTATAAACATGGGAGATTAAACATGTAATTAGAAAAATGCCTTAAAACCAAGTCTTTGCCCACACCAAGCTCTTGGACCTGTAAAAAACTAAATATCCCCCACTGTGTATTGCGTAGGAGTCACATGTACTTTACCTTCGGAAGGTATTGGAGTCAGCAGTAGAGAAAATTCCTAAAAATCAAAATCTTCTGAAAAAAACAGCTATTGTAACTGCTCCATTTTTAAATGCTTGTAAGCATTGCCCCCTCAAAAATTAAAAAAATTAAAAAACAAAACAACACTAAATGTAGTTAAAAAAAATTACTTACTTTAAAAGAGTGCTTTAGGTCAGCGTTAAAAATCTCCTACGTCTCTAACCTGAATATGACTTGCCAGGAAAAAAACTTCTGTAAAAACATCATGAATTGCTATTCCCTCTGAATTCAGCGATAACTCTTAGATGTGACAATTCTTTTAAATCACACAAAGAATCAAAGTTATTTTAAGTGCTGTGCTGCTTAAAGGAAAAAGTCATTATTTTAAATATTTCTCAATCAAAGCATAGCTGTCTGAAAAAAAATAATAATCCACATTGAACATAGACATTTGCATAAGGCTACATGTAGCAGAGAGTGAATAAAATTAAACTTTTAACTGTATATAGTGAGGGCATTCATGTTCTTATTTCCTGCAAAAATACAGATTTATTCAAGATTAGAAGATAAAGGTGAACAGCGTGAGTGTGTCTGACTTATTTCTGTCTACAGGGAAAATTTTGGAATGATCTGAATAAAAATTTTAGGGTTGATAATGAAATTAGGCTGGGCTTAAGAGTTTAATCATTCATCAGAAGCAGTGCAAACTTCACATGAGCACATTTAAACTAATTTACAAGCACATAATATTTATTCAGCCTAATCAGCTGAAGATGGGCATAAATCAATCTAGAGCATGTCCATGAAAGACACTGCCCAAAACTGCAACTAAAGCAATTTTTAAAATCATTTCAGTTTAAAATCTGTGAAACTTGCATGCTTAGGGAAGTCCTTGGATTGCAATTCCATTTTTTGTGTTTTAGGGAGAGCTCAACTCTTTGAGGCCCGTCCAGAATTTACCCAAGAATGCTTTTCTGCATAAAAGCAGCACAAAGGATGACAACCATTTTAAGAACCTGAAGTAATTACGAACTGTAGAATATAAGGATACACTGCTAATTATTAACAGACTTCTTTACTGTTATTTCAGATACTGTGGGTAAATAAAAAAATAATTTTTTTTTAAAAAAGGTCTTTCTTTACAAACTATTTTGTGTATTAATAGACCATTGAACAAAGATTATATTAATTTCAGTAGCTTTTCCAGTGTTTTGAAATAGAGATACAAAAGCTCATCTAGGAAGCTACTAATTTAGGGCCATGATATGCCTGGCCTAGATTTATCTAACAAAGGTACTGTGCTCCATACAGAGCAAGCAGGAAGAATTCTACTTACTGAGTGTGTGCTAGACTTTAGGTTTTATTCAGAACATACATGCAGGACACGTGTAAATGTTGAATGCTTCTGGGAATGGTGCACACTTACATATTCATCAGTGACCGCTTTTATGGGCTTGCCCACCTCTAGAAATCCTGAAGAAAAAAGGCCCCAAAACAAGAATTTTCAAAATAAATGCAGGTTGTGCTTAGAAAATGCTTGTCATATTTTAGCCTTAAACTTAACAAAAAAAAAAAAAAATTGAGAGGAAAAGATAAAAAAATCCCCCAGAAAGTGAAGCTTCTTGATGAAGTAGAAGCCAATTATATCATATGCTTTATTTCAATACTGCACATAATCATCAGATAGCCAAATCTTGTATTTTTTATGCTACCAAACTTGCCATACGTATTTTATGCATTGATTTTTTTATGCGTGGGTATATTTAATTTCTTGAAATTATAGTAACGTGCCTAAACTTGTGCTACCACCAAGCACTTGAAGTTTATGTGTATATACTTAACTTCTGAGCATTAATTACAGTTTTTTAATACAGGCTTCTGAAAACAAGCTATTACTTGATGTTACTTATTTTCTTAAATGTAACCTGGCTTATGGGGTTTTTAAAATAAGTAACTCAGAAGCAAAAAATTGTTGTGTATTAATTAAATTATTTATTCCTATTTTGTTTCATTTGGAAATGTTGTTTCTGATAAGTAGAAAGCTGGAAAATTTCTCCTTAGAACAATTAGCTTCTTATTCAGCCTGCTTATCAAGTAGTTTTTAAGGAATGTGTAGTTAACACAAGAAACCCAAAATAGTAGTATTGGCAGTAAAGACCAATCTACTTTGAAAAGGGAAAACAATTTAAATTATTTTATGTAAAATTGCATCACCCAATTTTAATGGAAGGTTATAACAAAGAAACAAAAAAAAAAAAGCCATTCAAATTATCTGAATTACATTGAGATTTAATATTTGAAATAACTGGAAAGCAAAAGCTCAATTACCCTACAGAAGCTGGCTTAGTTTGCTGCAGAAGCAAAATCACGCATCCTTTGTAGATTCTCCTGTGTAATACATACATCATTCTTTCAGAAATGTTTTAGGCAAAGGCTCTTTAGTAGGAGCCAGCAACAGAACTTTTCCTCTTAGAGTGCCCTACAGTAATCAGACAAAAGCTGGATATCCTACCAGTTACATAAGTACACTCTCATGGTCTTTATTAGGCAGTTATACTCTTTAATCATCCAAGACTGTGTAACTGAATCCAAATACCTCAAAAGGCATGCCTCGATTCACTGAAATTCCCTGCAAAGCAGATTCTGAAAATGGCAAGGCAAAATTTAGGCAGAGGGGCATCATGAAAAGGCAGAGCTTCCTCCCCGATTCGTTACTGATCAGGGTTTGTTTTCACAAAGAGAAGGTGGAAAAGTATGCTAATACTTAAAGCACTTGCTTTCCAGGACTGGCCAAATTTCTTGAGAAATTAAGATGGTTGCCTTGCTCTAAGAAACTAAGCTACCCCACTTGTTCTATATCCAGAACTCCATTTTCATTTCCCCACTCCCGGTTCCCAGCCTGGAAGAATTATCTGAGAAAGCAGCTCTAAGTCATGAGATGAGGTGGAAAAGAGAGGATTCTGAATTCAGGGGGAAAAAAAAAAAAACAAACAAGACAACCAAACAACAAAATACCAAAACACTCAAGGAATGACATACTCTGACTAGCATTAAAAAAATGAAGAAGCGCATGACACATCATTATAGAAATACTTCTACACTTCTGTCCTTTACTTTTTCTGTTCTTGCTTTAAGCAATCACTTGCAGCAGATCTTGTCTTCAATCACACTTATTTAACCAGCATTTAAAAAGTTAAATTTTTAAAAATACTTCCATTTTTAGATTTCATAAGTACATTCAAATCCCTTCACAGAGCCTTAACAGTCAACCCACACAGAGTATTTGTTACAAATGTCAGTATACACAGTAAAGAATAGTACATAAGTCGATCAACAACACAAAAGTTCTGAAAAACACGTTTAACTTTCACTTGGATAACATTAAAGTTAACAGATTTCTGCTTGCAATTTTTTTGCCATATATCGGCAAGCTTTAAAAAAAAANAATAAAAAAAAAAAAAAAAAAAAAAAAAAAAAAAAGAAAGAGAGAGAGATTTGCCAGCAAGCACTGAAGAGAACTCACAGGTACAATTCAATATGCCATTGCACACATTTTAATGTTATACTGTGCATCAAAGGGAAGAAACTATAATTTATTTGTAGATAGCAGAGATGTATGAATATGCATATTTTACAAGCATATTGAAGATGAAGCATCCCAGTCTTGAAAAGGTATTGTTTGGTCTGCATAAACACAGGGTAGAATTCCACACTCCATTACAGATTTATCATTGAAAAACAACCGTAGATTGTATGCACTTAAATTACTCTCAAAAAAAAAATCATAAAATTAAATTACATTTACTCTCTATAATATGTAACTGATAAGAATTCATGTTAGCTATTCTTAAACAGGATAATGCTAAACCACCACTACACGTCTGGGTTCTTCTCGGTTAAATCTAAATAAATAAAATTATGTCTGCCTTCTCTCTCAAGAGCTCTATCCAATGAATTTTTTACAAATGAGAACAACAGCTACAACTAATGCCTTTCAAGCCTCAGCAAAACTGAATTATTAAATCTGTCTGCCTATATCCTATTACAGCCTACTTATGAATACTTGATTTTATTTTGTATAATTGACAACAGTTGTCAGGAAAGGAAGGTTTTAACGGCAATCAAATTAAGATCAACCGGTATAAGTGTCACAGTGAAGAGCCTGTGTCAAGTGTTGATGAATTAATTGATGGGTCACTGGAAAACAGTGCATATGGAACTGTGGTGTCATAAACAGTTCTGTATTGTTTGGTAATATTTACTAGCCTTCCCGTTTTCAGTCAAAAGCATTGAAAGAGATGGGTTACTAGAATATACCCAACAAAAGAAAAATGGACTTTGACATCGCACACCTACCACCAGATCATTTACGAACAACTTAAGTAATATAAATGATTTAAAAATTAAGTGACTACGTGCATGAAAATTTTAAACTGATGACAAGATGAATAGCAGCACCAAGATGACACGTTGGAGTACTGAGTTTCATTTACCACTATAACAAGAAGCTTTCAATTATGATAGCTTCTAAGGAGGAAAAAAAAACCAAGACACCTGAAACGTCCCAAACAGTTAAGCTACAATGCCATCACTTAGGATGCAATAAAAAAAAAATAAAAAATGTAGTGGCATTTATATAAGACTGATTAAATGAGTTTTAAAGCATTAATTTCTCTTAAGACCATGAAAGAACTGTGTGTACTTGAGATATTTGATCTGAATTAAGAAACCGATGAAGCAATTGATTAATTGGAATTTAAGCCATCAGTCACTGGATCCATCAACAGATTCATTTACATTCTAAACAATCAGCTGATGGTCTTATAGGATACCATGTATTAATACACAGTCAATATGATACCCCCAAACTCATCAGAGTTCCTTATTGACAAGCACACAGATGCTTTTAATCCAAGCTTGATCACACTGCATCTTTTTTGAATTGCCATATTGATTCAGTACGCTTTAGGAATTTTTATCTCTATTTTTATTAAAAACATTATGGAATCTCTTATCTATAGTAAATGATGTCTCCAGGTTAAAAAAAAAAAAGCATCAACAGTCACATTGTAATACTCATTCTCAAATTTTGACTTACTGATTTATATTATTTTGAGGTATGCAGAAGGATACTCAAAAAGCATTAATTTATCTTTTCAATTGAATAGGATTCAATGCACCACTTTGCTCCATTATTCTTCTGATTTACACTAGTAATCCCTTTTTGGAGAAACCCAGTGATACAGAAAAAACATACTGTGAATTTACGTCTTCAGTTTAACAACTAAATCAAAAACTCACACAGAATGCTTAGAACACTGAAAAATTTCTCAATTTTAAGATGAAAAGCAGGTGAAGGGGACCAGAATCCCATGTTAAAATGGTATGAGAATCAGTATTGCATGTGGCAGTTGTCAGCTTTACCGTATGTCTTACACAATTTATTGTACAGTTATTATAATATTATTTATACAATTTTTTTTCCCAGACATTACTCCCGGTTTGCGCATTTGCTTCGTCTGCTATTGTAGTAGTCCCATGAATGATCCAAACGCACTGCCTGATTACAGTCCAAGAATCTTGAGAATATTTTCAGCCTTGCTCATTCATTTGTAAACCCATTTTACTCACATCTTCAACACACTGGTCATATTTACTACACATGTTAGCATTAGAAGTGTGTTTCTCAACAAGCAGTAGATGTTATGTCTTCCTTCAAATTAATCAAGGATGAAAATGTTTTCCAGAAGAAGTAATTGGAACACAGTAGGAGAAAAACCCTGCCTCGTGTAACCTACTACAAGCAGCTAATTTCACTGAGATAACAGATGACATTTTGACATATTAAGATTGATCTGATGATAATTTCTAAATTTTTAGCAAGACAACTTTAAATCTGCTTCAAGATCACCCCTCATTAGGCCTAATAACCAGAACTTTATAGACTATGCAGAAATTCATTTATCATAATATCAATGAGGATTACCAAGAGATGTTTTCCAAGTATTTCAAAGAATTATCAAGTTAACATTAACAGGCTCTAGCAAAGCCTTCAGGTAAGAAAAGAAAGAACACCCCTACATTAAACAATCTAACAGAAGAGAAATGTGACTATCTCTAAAAAAACCAAAATCATGGCATCAATGTTATGAACAGGTACTTTACAGGAAACAGAATCATAGAACTGTCTAGATTGGAAGGGTCCTTTAAGATCATCTAGTCCAGCCATCAACCTAACTCTGATAAAAAACAACCCATCACTAAACCATGCCACTAAGAACTATGTCAACCCAACTTTTGAATACCTCCAGGGATGGTGCCTCAACGACTTCCCTGGGCAGCCCATTCCAAGGCTGACTAACCCATTCTGTGGAGAAATTGTTCCTAATATCCAATCTGAACCTCCCCTGGTGCAACTTGGGGCCATATCCTCTTGTTCTATCACCTGTGACTTGGGGGGAGAGACTGACCCCCACCTCTCTACACCCTCTTTTTAGGGAGTTGTACAGAGCGAAAAGGTGTCCCCTCAGCCTCTTTTTCTACAGGCTGAACACCCCCCAGCTCCCTCAGCCTCTCCTCATAAGGCTTGTTCTCCAGATCCCTCACCAGTTTCATTGCCCTTCTCTGAACCGGCTCCAGCACCAAAATGTCTTTTTTTGTGATAAAGAGCCCAAAACTGGACACGGTACTTGAGATGGGGCCTCACCAGTGCCGAGTACAGAGGCACGATGACTTCCCTACTCCTGCTGGCCACACTGTTCCTGATACAAGCCAGGATGCTGTTGGCTTTCTTGGCCACCTGGGCACACTGCTGTCTCATGTTCAGCTGACAGTCAGCCAACACCCCCAAGTCCTCTTCTGCCAGGCAGCTCTAGCCACTCTTCCCCAAGCCTGTAGCGCTGTAATATTATAAAACTGCTTCTACACAAGGAATACTTGAACCAAACTTCTGCAACAATAATTAGTCTTTTCTTTTCAAAGCCTTCAACAACATCGTCTAACAGTCATAAATATACACACAGTTTGTTTACCTGACTTTGCCTGCCTCTGAGATCCACTTTGATGATTCTGACTTTCAGCTTTTCTAAGCTGTTTCCCAAAATTGGGGCAATTGTTTCAGATTTCAAGATACTCATGCTACAACTCCAGCCACCGAATGCCCTGAAATTCTGGGGGAAATTCATTATCACTGAGAGTGGGAATGGACAAATTTATGCCTAACACAATCCACAGCCTCTTTACAGATCAACTTTTTCAACTTTCTAGTCTTTTTAATACGAAAACTAAGTAGTAAAATATTTCTTTGTTACTGCTTACTTTCCTGCAAACCTAATGAAACACATGCATCGTGCTAGTTACCAAAGTCTGCACAGAAAATAAAAGAATCATTATCACCTTTTACTGTGTAATTTTACATCAATAATAGAGAGCGTAATACTATTAGGAGCTTAATGCCTGTTGAGACCACCTCCTTCCCCCACATAACACTCATACTATCTATCTTAAACAAGTAGCTGATCACATAGAATCAGTGTTACTTGGTGGCTTAATGTAGATACCAAAACGTTTCTAGCCCGAGTTAAATCAAATGTTAAAAATGGAATAGGAACTGAAGTATAGAAACAGATTAAAGTAGTTTGGACAGATTGTTGGCAGCTACTCATGCCCTGAAGATAAACTTTTATCTGGCCGTATGTGCAAAACTTAACTCTACTCATTTATCATTTTCTACAGCAATAGATTTTCAAAGCATTTTAGTTCCCAGACAGGTAAGTTTTATAACGCTTGTTTTCTAAACATAAAAGAAAATTCCAGAATGGGTGACAAATGCAACTCCTTCAGTCTTCTTTTTCTGTGGCAGTTGGTTTCATAAAGAGATAAAAGATCAGTTGCACAGCTGAATTCCAAACTGACATTATTTCCTCTAGTTTGATTTTTTCAAATATCTGAAGTTCCAGAACAAGTTTTTGTGGAACACTTATTCCTAGCTGCCCAGAATTAAGAGATACTACTTGCATCACCTTTATTATATTTTTTCACTTGAAGTGAGTTTGGGGTAAAATACATCTGTTCTACTAATACTTATATTTTCATAATTACTAAACTAGACTTTTTAAACAAGTACAAAATATGTGCCAGCACAATGCTGCCTTTCTGTGTATAAACACTTAAGAATTCATCATTTTCAAAATAACTCTGGCAAACTTTGTTTGAGAAGGTAGATGCTGGAGGAAGCCTTTACTAGTGTACTCAGAGCTCCTTCCAACAGCAAATCACGCTAAATGAATAGTTTATATCAGTAAAATGGCTAAATTAAAAAAAAAACCCAAACATAAAATCTGAGGCTAGAAATTAATTGCTACAAAGCCTTAAAAGAAAAATTATTTTCCTGGTTTACTCCCACCTTTCACTCATACTATTGTTGCTCAAGTAGTTACAAGTAAAGAATCCTGAAAACTCCAAGCTCCAAATTTTAAAACAAGTGCAATTTCTCTTTTTGTTACAGTTCTCAATCATACAAACATGTTTGCAGCTAATGATTTATATCTCAGTAAATATACCATTTTCAAGGAGTTTCATACATGCAATTCAAGAAACTAATCTGGGCAATAGGAGATATGCAGAGGGAACCTCAACAGGCTGAGGAAGCAGGTTACAAGAACCTCAAGATTCAAGAAGAAATGGTACAAAATCCTGCTTCTGTATATAGACAGCAGTTGGTTTACAATGATGACAATGATGACATTTTGTGCCTGACAGCATAGTTGACAGCAGTGGAACTGGTCAGCCAGCAGGAGTTGCTCTCTCTAGACTATCACCTCTAATAATACAGAAGAAGAAAACCCAAAGATCTTTTACTGATTTGGTAGCTGCAGAGAAGTCTACAGCAGGTGATGTGTTAAAATGCATCGTGGACCTTATTTTGCTAGAATTCTACGTTTACAGTTTCCACAAACTTTTCCAAGTTTGTGAGAAGAGGAATATCTTACTGCAGTACTCTTGTCTCTTGGGAAAACTACCTTTTTTTTTTTTCCCCCCAGAAGCAATGGCTGTTATTCTACATAGAATCGAGGATCTGCCAAGAATTCTAACTCTGTGCAAAAGATACATGTACAAGGCTCAAATAACATGGGTCAGGCAAGTTGAAGTAGACTAGTATAAAGCACTTCCACTTTACCCTTTGGGAGTTCAGTTTCTACCAGAAAAGGCTGAAGAGAACATCTGGCTCTACTTTACACACTATCACAAAGCATTATCAGTCACAAGGGGGACCTCGGGAACAAAGAGAAGGGTTTAACTAAGGTTAATTAATTTTTATCCCCCTAAAAAGTTACTAACATAAACCGGTATCGTAACAGTGCTATGATTAGTCTGTTGTAGGCCTAAATAGTTAGCAGTAGTACAGAATACAGACAATTCTACTTAGTTCTAGAGTCTATGGAGCATGTCCCAAGCCCAAAAGGTAGTTACCCCTTGGCTCTTCCAGCTGCAGAAGCCTTAGCAAATATCCCGAGTAGCCTGATTTCCATGTGCTATTCCTCCATGCCCTGTTTCTCACAGTAACTTTCAACTTGTCGTCAATTTGAACCAAGAATGGCAGACCAAAGATCTCCAGGAAATGAAATTCCTTGAATTTTTGTGAAAAATGAGGATGAAAGAGCCACATGATCACGGAGAAAAGCCAAGCTGTTAGCTCCAGCAGTCACTCGTTCTAGGACACAGCAAAAATTGAGAGCAAAAAAATCAAAACGTGCTGAGCTTAGAACCAGCCACTGCACATGCCAACTTTTGTTCCATGAATAACAAAAATCTGATGTTACTAGAGATGGGTAAATGAAAAGTTTGAAGGGAAAAAAATAATAGTAAATTAAGCTTCATCCATTCTTTTCTGACGCTGTAGCCATCCTATCAAATTTGTGTTCCTCTCAGAATTTCACATTTGAAAGATAACAGAGCACAGATATTCCAGAGATATTAAGTCTTATAAAGACATGTGCCAGCTGTTTACGAAGAACCAGTTCATATCTTTATGTGTTAGTACCCGGCCTGGAGCAGAAGCTGGTCACTGAACCAAGGCACATCAAAGGTACCAACACAAGGCACAACTGAGGCGGAGAACAAGGATTTTAGCTTAGAGAAAGAAAGAGTTTATCTTTGAATTTTTTTTTTTTATTAAACATAACATCTTTGGTAATAGTCCCGTAATGAAGAACTCATTCACACCTGCTTCACTTGGCAGATCCTGTGGGACATTATGAAGTTATACAATGATGTCTGGAACGCCCTGTCTGGCTTTTGATCTATGATTGATATGGTATATAGACAAATAAAACAGAGAGCATGCCAAGCAATAAAAAAAAAAAAAAAAACCCAAAACCTGAAAACTATTTTAAAAGCCGCTTAGGATCTAACTTAACTTCAGTAAATGAGGTTTCCCTTGGTGTAACAGATCTTTCCTGCATTTCCTTAACAGCTTTCCACTAAGGTGGTCAGTTGTTTCTTGGCATAATGCCTGCTTATAACTCATATGAAAATCACCTTTAAACCACCTTTTGCAGCCAGCTCAGCATGAACATTTCCTTTAATCTAGTGGAAGGCCGATAAGTGGGACGAATCTTCCAAACTGCTTGTCATTTCTGCCATAAGTAACAAGCAAAACCAAGATTCAGCCTTAAGCTTCCCCTGTCTCCCTTTTTAAATACACATAAAAACCCAAAATATTATTGCAGAGTTTTTCTGCTCCTTTTTTTTTTTTTAATTTATTTTTGAAGCCTATGAAGATCTTGTGGAAGCCTCTGTTATATGGCGAGCCTGACAGCAGCAAAAAATTCACATCCGAAGAGTGATTTCCACCTGCTTCATTCCCCTGGGAAGTAACCCTAACTCTGAACTCAAACTGCCATCTACCTGCCTCTCCATTCATGAAAGAGAGGAATACCAATGTTACAGACTGTCAAACATGAATACAAAACAAAGACCCACCTACATCAGACTAGCCTTTCTAAAAAGTATGATAAAAAAAACAACACAGGAGTCTTAGAAGTTAGATACATGTACACAATTAGCATCAAGTCATTATGTCAGATTATACAAAGATCATTCCACCTAAAAGACAATGCATCTGATAAAGTTTCTGGTTTTGTTTAAAGGAAAAAGCACATATTAAGAATGCAGTTTTAACTATCTTGATTCCCTAAAATTCAGCTTCTGCTATGCAGAGTTAAAAGTATCCTAAAAAACCTCAAGATTCCTAAAAGTGTAATTGGGNGCCACTGCCTCTTTTCTTCCACGGTACCACAGTTGTGATGAAAAAAAAACCCAGAGAATACTTCTAGGTTGAACTTTGTAAACCACCCATTTATAACTTCAAATTGCTTCTTTTTTATGACTGAAGACACAGGTTATGGCAGTGTTGCAGACTACATTGATACACAGTGTAAATTACGAAGTTGGAAAAATTGCCCCAAAAGCTTATAGATGGGATGGATTTTAAGATCAGTTGAAATGCTTTGCTTTACTCTTTATAGATTTGCAACAACAAGCTATAGTTAAACTCTTATTTCACAGAAGATAAAATAAAATTACATATAGAACATAAATCCTGTAAAACACATTAGTTTCTGCAACATACTTAAAGTGTCAATCATAAATTAAACCATAAATCAGCCAAAACTGCAACACCCAGGAAGAATCAGTTACAGATGTAAGTGTTCACTCTTTGGTCAAAAAAACTATTACTGTTTGGGGGATTAGGTTTTTGTTTTTTTTTTTGGTGGGTGTTTTTTGTTTGTTTTAAGAGAAGTGCAACACCAATATAACTAGTTAACCTTGCATGCATACAGGAAGTGTATTTCCAATGTTAAAAATCACATTCCATGTTTGGTAAAAAAAAAAGTATATGCTAATAGTGGGAAGATTTTGTTCAATTTGCCCAAAACCCACGTTACAGGATAATGAACATGTACCAAGTAGGTACACAACTCTTTCAAAGTGCTCACAAGCATTTTATTTTTTCACATCAATTATGGAAAGTTTATTGTTTCAACATGATAAACTTTTAAAATAAGTAGCTTTATTTTCTAGGTAGCAAACCGATGGAGCTTCTGAAAGGAAAATTTTAATTATGATGTTCTAAGAAAGCTGACTGAAGACCAAACACTGAAGTAGTCTTGATGAATTTTACTTTAAAAGTGTTTTTCTTCACACATTTCTGACACGTGCATTCACTCTGTCCCACTCCATCTATATCTTGACAAAGAGGTAGCTTAACTTCCATTAACTGTGGTCCTTCAAGATTTACTATTCATATATGTGCTAATATAGACAGAAGTACCCTGTGCAGATGCATTTCTGGCCCATGCCTCATTCTTCAACTAATAGTCCTACAGGGAACTCCTTACAGGGAAGGGAGGCCAACACAGCGTCCTATAACCTCAATACGTGAGAATTAACAGGGAGGAAAACACGCTTATAGGGCAGATAATGCAAAATACATAATTTAAGAACTTGTTTTGTTGCAACCTAGGTAACTGTCTCATCTTGTTCTTGTTCGTTTAATCCAGCAGTGACCATGAATCTGATGTAAAATGCTGGGGGGATGCTAATTAAGGACAGTGATCTAGCTCTTGCCAGAGAAACAGCTCCTGATACTCCTCCAAGAGCAAACACTATATATTCAGTTCCCTTCACATTTCTACTGCCCAAACACTACATAAAGAAATTACAAGTGATACATACCCCTGCTAGAGTAGGTAACGATTTCTTCCAAAGTCCCAGATGTCCAACACCTAATCCAACACGCGTAGTAAAGGCTAGGAACATTTTGGATCAGCACACATTGACCTTCTACCCCTTCACACGTTGCATTCAAGTGGCCTAGTTTAAAAATCTTCTACAGGTGCAGAAGTCCTCCTACCTCCTACTTTTTTAGAAGCTGTGACTTCAGCTGAAACAGTTTTTGGATCAGCAGGAAAAGATGACATTGCAAGTAGCCCAAAAAGAAGCAATATCAATCCTTTCCTAATCATCCTGGATCTCAGAGATCTGAGTTTTCAGAAGCATTAACGCATTTTAAGAAGTGGTACTGTGTGAGGGAAGAAAAAGAAAAGCCCATGTACCCTCAACCAGAGGGTGGTTAACCAAGATGGAAAGTATATCCAGGCTATGAGGCAACTTTGTCAGTCCAGAACAGTTGCAGATGATCTAGTGCATTTAAGCAGCATTTGGAAGTTATTAGCAAGACACAGTAACTGTACAGTAATTTCTTCTTTTAGCAAATATATAGCTCTAGTAGTGCTCTGCAGGCTATCACACATTTTTTTATTCTCTTGCAAATGATCTCTGCAAATTTAGCCTTTCATCTGAAATAGTGCCACAGTGAAAATACCAAGTGCCACTAATACAGGGTTTACCGGTATCACAGCTATTAGCTTTGTGAAATGTTGTGCTGTCTGGCAAACCTCAGACAGTTCTTCAGGAGCTGAAGAGAAACAGTAATACAAAGGAGGGAAACTCATCTGAGTTATGTGGGGGGCAGCCAAGAGTATTTCCTAAATTTAATCAAAACAGCTATAACTTATAGGGTTCCTATATAGGAAATATCACCATGTGAAGAAAAATAGAACTAATAGGGACCATTTTTATTTCTCTCTCAAGAAAATTGTTGGGGTTTCTTTTGGCTGACCAAGAAGGCAGTATTAATTAAAAAAAAATAAAAAAAACCCAAAACCCCACACCTATTATTTCAGGTTTTTTTTTAAATTATTGAAATAGATTTTTTTTAAAAAACTATTTTAATCTCATATTAGTAGATTCAGTGCTTTTCAGTTTAATAATAAAAATACATTCAGATGACATTTAAATGTGTTGCAAGGTAATGACTAGTCATAAATCATTTAAAAATATTGTCAAGTCATTAAAGAAGTACAGTCTTATTTATAAACAGTAGTCTTAATATTTGCTTTAACTAAATTTTTTGTTGTAACAATTCATAAAAACGATTTATGTAGAGGAACAGATCTATAAAGGTCTCACATTCATAGTAAAATGTCTTCTGGTTTACAGTCCAAGCACACTGTATTTCTCACATATGGACCCTCTCCCCTTAACCTGATGAAGGTAGGTCTCGTACCATCAATCTATTTGACCACTTCAAATCTGCCACAATCTAAAATTTTAGAGCAGCCACAAACGTATCACGTAATGAATCTGAATTATCAAAACATACCAGTTTTTTCCGATGTTCTGAGAAACACCATGTCAGAAGGGATTCGTTGATTCTGAAGAGAGCAGGGGGAAAAAAAAAAAGGTATATTTTTCGTAAGTAGGGAAAAAAGTGAATTCCAATCAAATGTCCAATAAGATCTATCACCAAAAGGTCACACTTGGATTGAAACTCAATTAAAATAGGATTTCTCACAGTACTTTACATTCAGCATTTGCAATTCAGAAATCAATATTTTCGAAAAATTATACAATAAACAAACCACAGCTAATCCTTTCAGATGCTCTTTATAAGTGAAATCATAAGTACCTGAAGAACTGCAGCACATTTACATTTTCTTGACTGAAAACAGTAGTTGTTCAAGAATATAAATATCTAATTGAAATATTTTTAAAAATAATTTCACTGAGCAAAACGGACACTCGGTTAGCATATGTAATAGAAAACACAGGGAGGTTTTAAACATCTGTCTTGGCACTCAAGTTGCAAACATTACATATACCAAATATTATCTCTCACAGCATGCAAATGTACACAGAGGAAACAGCAAGTCAGGGAACAGCATTTTCTATTTCACATTATCTATAAACCTCTCCTTTACTAATTGAGAAATGAATAGAATTTCTTCCTCAGTGTTTAAGGCATAGAGCCATAGGCAGCTGCACACTTGCTCTGCCATTTCCCTTTCAAGGACAGAACTATCTGTATCAAATCACATTTTCAGGGTTTTTTTTTTGACCACAGAAGGGACAATCTAAGCTTTCATGGATTAAACAAAATGCACAATACCGCCCTCCCACAAGTGCTATCAGCTACACGACTACCCAAATCCTTAGCTCTCCCATCACATGTTTACAGGGCATCTGGAGAAGACAAGACAGAGAGGGGATCTCATCAACGCTTACAAATATCTAAAGGGCGGGTGTCAAGAGGATGGGGTCAGGCTCTTCTCAGTGGTCCCCAGGGACAGGGAACGGACACAAGCTGGAACACAGGATATTCCATCCGAACACAAGGAAAAAAAAAAAAATCCTTTACTCTGAGGGTGGCAGAGCCCTGGAACAGGCTGCCCAGAGAAGTGGTGGAGTCTCCTTCTCCAGAGATACTCAAAACCCACCTGGGCACATTCCTGTGCAACCTGCTCTTGGTGAACCTGCTTTGGCAGAGACTTAGACTAGATGATCTCCAAAGGTCTCTTCCAACCCCTACCATTCTGTGATCGACCAGCACATTGCCAACATAGGGTTTAAGAATGAAAAACTGGGAGAAGTAAGAACACTCAACATGTCAAAACCCGAAAGAGGTACAGGCCTGGAAAGGAAAAAAGCAACAGACTGAGCTTACAGGGACCAAAGAAAAGAATGGACAGAACAATGAGAAAAAAATATTCTACTGAATTGCAGTTTCTTCCATCACAACATATATCCAGTATACCACATACTGTACTGTTTGATACTGAAACTAAACACAAAGATTCATTTGCAAATTTACAGATTACCCTTAACCAATTAAGAAATCTCAGTGGATTATTAGCAATGGCTTTCCTAGTTTCACGCTAAAAAAAGTATTTCCTAATATTCATTCCAGATTACTTGTTAAGAGGATTTAACACAAATATTTTTCAAATAGAAAAATATGAATATTTGAGAATAATTTCCAGTTACACATAGTTGATACTGCCCTGAAAGCCACCACATGCCTGTGGCTCATCTTTTATTTTTTAAGAGCTCAGCTGTCTCGTTGAGTGGAAAAAAATAAACATGGCTGACAAAGCCCACCATATGGCATACACAAATTTCATAGATTTCACCCTTAAAAACCTGACTGAATTTACTCAATATAAAAAGTTAAGAAGCACATTCAATAAACAGGCATTTCAAAACTAAATCATTATTCTCTATTTTGTACTTCAGCTCAACATTTAAGGACACATCTGTTACGAACAGAAAGAAACCCAGCATTCTCAAACTGGTTAGATTTGAAATTTTTAACTCTCCACCTTTTTTGGAGGCAGCACTTCCCCTTCATCGCTGCACGTCAAAAGAAAAATCTTAGAAGCACGTACAGTCATGGCAGCTTCCAATAAAACAGCTCAAAATACAACTGTCAAGGTAACTAAGCTGTGCTTTATATGACAGTATGTGGGACCTTCAAAATACGATGCCCGAGTATCCATTAAAATCTGTTCAGAATGAAAAAAAGATATTGGCTCATTCATAATGGAGAATAAATGTGTATTTACACCAGATAACACCAGTGAAGCTTTTTTTCCTACAGATAATGCTGTACTCTAACAACTGCCTTAGTTCTTGAGAAGCGACTCTCAGCAATGCTATTTCTCACCACAAAACACCCTGGATACAGTAGGCAAAGTTTTGCACTACTCCAATGAATCCTTCCCAAAAATAAGCCACAACAGTGTCACTGGAATAGTGTGATCTGAATAGATCTGTCAGAGTCAACTGCCAGATTCCATGTTATATGGGCTCAGCCTTCAAAGCAAGATGATGTCAACTCTAAACTTCTGGGAGGCAGGTGTCTCTTGTCACTTCCCGTAATATACTCTCAAGGACACGGATTCAGAAGTGGGACTGGAAGCAACCGCAACTGTACTCTCTGTTGATGGGAAGTTCAATTCGACATAGAGGGGCCGCAAAGGGCTACAGAGATGGCACTGCCTCAAGCAAACAAGATGCTTGGAAAACAAGCAAGTTTGGAAACACTAGAAAATAAACGTGTGTGTCTGGTTTACCTAAAAATCCTATGTGGTTAGCAAAAACCCTCCTCATAACTTAAAATTATGCATTTCCACGCATGGATACTTCCTGATTCGCAACAATTCCCTTTTATTTGTAACAGCACAAAGAGTTAAAACCTCATGTGCTTGTCTGTATGCCAACAGTATGCACCTTGAAGAGGCTGCTCACCTGCAACTGCAGCTAGTACAGCATTTTTTTGGAATCTTCCCTTATAATAGAAAATAATTAAACATGTGGTGAAATTTATTCTCCATCATGAGCCTAGATTCAGTCAGGTATATGTCATTCAGATTTGGAAAAAATTGCAGCAAACACACTAACCCTTATAGATATTATTGTGCTCCTATTAGAGGAACAAAAAGAAAAAAGAAGAGGAAAGGCAAAATGCAACTTCAAAATTAAATAAATCTTTCCTTAAATGACAATAACAATTAAACAGATATCCAGTCTTCATATAGATTAGCTATACATTTTTGCAGCTTCCCTGCCAGCTCTGACATAAATCCATTACACAAGTTTCAGGTTACTGGCTTCATGCCTATTAACTTCCAGTTACTTGTAAATAAGGTAAAACACTTCACCAACACCCAAAAATTTTGCAAAAATAACAGTGAAACAACCTAATACTGATCTAAATAAAAGCTTTAACGATCCAAATGAAGTATCAATTTTTTACAAATCATGACCAACTTCCAGAGAGCACATATGTTTCACACTCAGTAAATGAAACATTCACCTGGTACTTGCTATCCAAGATTCGAATCCTTATGCCTGACAAAATGGGGCAGAATCATAGATTATTTCGAGTTAGGAGGGTCCTATAAGGATAATCGAGTCCAACTCTCTGCTCCTCGCAGGACTACCCAAAACTAAGTCATTAGATTAAGAGCATTGTCCAGATACTCCTTGACCTCCAACGATGTTGGTGCTGTGACCACTTCCCTGGGGAGCCCATTCCAATGAGTGACCATCCTCTCAGCAAAGAGCCTTCTCCTAATGTCCAACCTGAACTTGCCCTGATGCAGCTTCATTCTGCTTCCTCCCTGCTGCTGCTCCCCTTGAGGAAGATGCAAGACTGACCAAATTCGTAACGTGAGCAGCTTCACATATCAATAAGAAAAAATGCATCTTGATTTTATGTCTTTTTAATGTATTCTCTCNCTATAAGGATAATCGAGGCCAACTCTCTGCTCCTCGCAGGACTACCCAAAACTAAGTCATTAGATTAAGAGCATTGTCCAGATACTCCTTGACCTCCAACGATGTTGGTGCTGTGACCACTTCCCTGGGGAGCCCATTCCAATGACTGACCATCCTCTCAGCAAAGAGCCTTCTCCTAATGTCCAACCTGAACTTGCCCTGATGCAGCTTCATTCTGCTTCCTCCCTGCTGCTGCTCCCCTTGAGGAAGATGCAAGACTGACCAAATTCGTAACGTGAGCAGCTTCACATATCAATAAGAAAAAATGCATCTTGATTTTATGTCTTTTTAATGTATTCTCTCTGCTTGTTTTTCTTTACTGTAAAAGAAAGTAAGCTTTTTTGCATTAACCTACCCAAACGTATCCTTCCATGCAGGGAAGGCTACAGACTGTCTTGGCTTTACTTTCTTCCTCAGGGAAAAAAAAACCCACCAAAACAAAAAACCACCCACAAAACCAAACCCAGAACAGTATTTGAGACTGACATCTCATTTTTCATCAGGTTTGCCATATTTTGGAAGTGGGCAGAATGGTACTGCAAGAGTACTAGATACCAAAAAAAAGCATTGTTGCTCTTACTCATGACACTGGAGAGCAAAGATGCCCCTGCAAAGACGTACCTCGCCACTACACAGAAACAGATGGCAAGTGTGCTACAAAAATCTTTAACATCTCATTACAGAGAAAATTAAGTTCTGTTGTACGTTGTCACAGACAAGCAGCAGCAATATGTCAATCATGTTAGCCCTCTCATGTCATATTTATCAAAGTGGAACAAGTTAAAATGACAACACATACAACTTCAAGCATTCAGAAACCCATGAAGGAACTATGTAATCTCAATTACCATGGAGATGAAGCCAGAAATGTTTATTGATATATACTGAAATTTGAATATATAAGTCATGAAAATGACTTGAACACATTGTTTTGCTTAAGCCTGAGCAGAATTAGAGCTCTAGGAAAGAAGTGCTTCCGCTTCTCTCTGTGTTTGTCTGTGCAGCAGGCTTACAGATTTATTCCCAGAAATCTAACTAGACAATGGTCAACACAAGGAAAGTACTTCCCCGACTTCTGGGATTCCTCAGCTGACTCCATGCCATCCAGGAATACTAGCCAGATTAGAAAACAAGAAATCCCACAAACCCACCTATACTCCCCTGCAACACTGCTTACAATAAAAACACCATTTCTAATAGTTTTCAAATTACTTTTTCATTTTTTTTCAGGTTATTACAATGAAATTGTTATTATGCAGCTCCCCAGTCAGTCTTCCAGTTCCCTTACAACTACTCATAGCTACAAACCCTCAGAATTTCACATTTACTGCCCCTTCTTCATTCATGTAATGAACCATGTACTCTTCTCCTTGGATGAAATATTCCTGCTTGCTTCTGAGTCATAAACCAAGAGGCACTTCCCAGTTTTCATCTCCTATCCACATGCTAGCATTGACCACAATCCTTACAAATACTGGATTAATTTCACTTTACACCTGAGATTAAGAAAAACCAATTGTGGCCCTTTACAGCTCCAAGGAAAGCTCTCAGTTTTAAGAGAAAGCACTACTGTTTTGTGTGTTTTAAAACGCCATTAGCTGTTATTATTAAATGTTATTAAGAAAATGTGTTATTTTTAATAATAGCGAGATGTGGTAAGTTTTATGGCCTCTTCACATCTCCAAAACATACTCCAAACTGTTGATAAGATACAGTGGCTAAATAACCATACCTGAACTCATCATCTCATGCCTTCAGTTGTCTTATGTAGGAACATATGCACACCTCTGCTCCCACTGGACAATAAAAATTAATCCTAACACAACACAAGGAGGATGTCTAGGAAGTAGCATGTTTGTGTGGGGCAGGTGACTGTTTTCCAATTAACATATACCAGCACCTTTTAGCTTTTAAAAACAGCCAATATTTTCTTCTCTTCAAGCCTCTTCCTCCTCTAGTATTAGTGCATTACAAAATTTTCAGTTGGAAAACAGATCTGTTACTCGGAACTAAACCATTGTAAGCACATTTCAGTTACTTAGAGCTGCTTTGAAATGAATCAGGCCTATTAAAAAAAGACAATATTCAAAGGATATTCAAGGTTTAAATATAGAAAAACCTTTCACTTAAGTTGTTAGTATTTGTGATGCAGTCACTAGTTAACATATGGATCTTCAGCTCAAATGAGTCATTAATTTCACTGCAAAAATGCTGTTGATGCATCTTCCAGTCAAATACAATGTTAACTTGTTCCTTTGCCATTAGGGTGAGCAATTGAACATTTCACTCCCGACTGGTTCTTTGGCTTAAGAGTCATACTCTGAAATTGAAAACCGCTTGCTCCAACAAAATACACTTCTCAATAGAACCAGAAAACATTTAATTTCATTAGTTTGAAGACACCTCAAGCTAGGCCAAAAGGAAAAAAAAAAAAGCTCTGATGGAGCAGGAGTATTCAGCTTGAAGGTGAAATACAACATTCAAACAATGATATGCATCTTGCTGAAATGCAGGAGTAAAATCTTCATCAAAAAGAACTCTACTCATTATTTCTCTAGATCCTTAAACATTGGTTTTCTTCATTTGAAACTTCAGGTACTCACAACATATGATCTGTAAGCTACTGTAAATAATGCTGAAATAGATGCTAATGACCTACCTCATACAAGATGGATTGATCCCCAAAGTAATTCCCATTTTCCAAATTCTAGCATAATTTAACAGACTAATGGATCTCAGTAAATTTCAGGGCAGGCAGATTACCAATTAGCCACTCCATAACAATTAATTCCAGGTTTAGAGATTAAGAAGGCCCTAAAAAGTTTCTAATAACAATCAAAGCAGATTTCTCATTCACAGTCCCCTAGAAGATCTGGAATAGGTGCAAGTGAGCAGCTGCAAGCTGACTCCACTTGCACAGTAAGGTAGCAAGGTGTAAATCACGGCAGATGTAAAAGCCAGATATTAGTACTAACCTTGTCTATGCTAGTATATGCTGCTCAGATAGGCCCAAAAAGATATCAGGCACAGATAGCAGACAAAAGAAAGGGGCGGGGGAGGGAAGAGGGGAGGGGAGGGAAGGCAAGAAATAGCACAAACTACATGAAAATAGACATGTCCTAAGCTGAGAGCAGCAAATCAAATGCGACTCGACTGTATTGTTCTTTCTTTGAGCTATAGGAGAAGCAGAAAGGAAGGAAACAGAATTCTGTTTTCCAAAACAAACAGAAGAGGGGTTTATTATATACGCCTGAAAAAAGAAAATAATCTCTATCCACTAACAATTTATGAATTCTCCAAATTGTCCAAGAAAAAGGAGATGTGTTAACAAATAAGAAAGGACAAAATGTGTCAGGAAGGCATATTTGCTGAAGGATTTTATCAGACAGAATCTACGCCCCTAAACAGGAGTATAACTACCAAAAAGTTTGTAGAAGATGAGTAGCTGGCTAGGTTCCACTAAGGACTAGTCTGCCAAGATGCAACTTGCCATACAACACTTGAAATAAAGCTGTAGATACAGGCTTCAGCTTGAGGTGCCTCCTTCCAGCATCTCCATGGATTAACTCGCTCTCCCTAATAATACAAAGCATGACGGGAGGCACTTGCTGGCACCCAGAAAGTGAGACACCTTTTCAGAATGAACTGCAGTAAAAATAGTTTCCTCTGACATGAAAATTAAGTTAACTTTAAAAGTCATAATAACTTCTTAGTATCCTGGAAAGGCAGCTGAAATAAACGACACTGTCTTTATTATAATACTAACACGGAGGGGAGGGAAAAAGGTCACAGCTCTCACTCATCATTTGCAATCCAACTGGAAAGCTTTCTCTCCTTTGTTAAAAATATATAAACTTTTATATCATTTAATTATGCATAATATATTATATACATATTATAATTATATAGATACATCTATATAAATAAAA
>VXBJ01003627.1:654812-694864 GCA_013400055.1 Nycticryphes semicollaris
ATCCTTCAAGGCCTCAGACAGAAAAACCACCAATTTGAGCATCAGAAGGAACACATTAGTAATCAGACACCTTAAAACATTCACCAGAGCACAAGCCAGAGAATTTAATTCAGTAATTGTACCCTCCCCTAAATTTAAGCATATAGCAATTCATAAAATATAAACCCTACATTCAGTTAAACTTGGCATTAATCCAAAAGTATGCTTCCTTCAAGATTCTCAAATAAGACTTGAGCTAAAATACTAGTTAGTTAGTACTTCACAGATAAGTACCTCGATAAACTTTTCTTCAGAAGGTAATTAGCATATCAATAATCTTTAGTCTCTAAAATATATTTTAAAAGTATCAACCTTTTCCACTATGATGAGGTCTCCAACTTGGATGTCTGAACTCTTAACTTGCACTTTACCTTAAAAAAAAAAAAAAAAAAAGAAAAAAGAAGAAACGTAATCAACTTAGGTAGTCATTAATAAAGAGTCACAAGAATATAAATCCCAGAATGCAAGTTATACTTAATGACATTGTTTGGTGAAAATGTTACAATTTATACAAAATAGATCTCTGATGAACACATTAATAAATAGATTTCACCTGTTGAAATAAATAATGCACTGGTTAAAAAGGTCTAGTTTTGCAACCCGCTAGCTATTGTAGAAGCATTACAGGGAAAAAAGTAAGTATGGAAGATTCTCAAGTCCAGTCTAGAGTACTGGTAACAGAGTTGTGAAGTTGGAAAAAGGGAATCTTTCGCATCTCCTACTAGACAGCACTTCTATCTCTGACTAGCCAAGAGGTGCGAGGCTGATAGTCACGGAGCACTCTTACACGCCAGTAGCCAGTCAAAGCCCAGTTACTAAGAGGTGTCTTTGGCCACTATCGCCACTGATGTAAGTTGGCAGTGTCTGACACTTGCTGGCCATTAAAGTGGAAAATGGGTAAGTTTCTCTGAAGTTAGAATAAACGCCGCAAGAGTTCATTTTAGAAAATTAAAACATCAAAAGCTGAAAGAGTGGTTTTTCATTCTCTAGAGCTGCCCGTTCAGTAACTGCTGTGAACAACTCATACAAAAATATATACAGCACACATACTAATTTAATTTCTGTTATGTGCTGTAAGCTATTAATATTTAGAAGACTGTTGAGTGTTAACACTCTTATTTAATGGACTGAAAAACTGAGACAGAGAGGTTAAGTTACTGCCCAAAATGAGTTGTTGTTAATCTCATTAGAACTGAGGAGTTCTAGTCCCAGCTCCTTGCTACAATTCCAGAAAGAGTTGATTCCCTGAGCTAAAAACAACCAAACCCCACCCCCCAAAAAACCCTGTATGCAAACAATTCATGAGCTATACATATCCTCTTCCAAGATATAACAGGGAATAAACTCAGGATATTTACACAGCTTGATGAGCTGCAACACACACCCATATGAAATATCCTTTCCCATCAGAAACACTATGATTCCAAGCAGCAGGTATCGGATTAGCAGGTATCGGATTAGCAGGTATCGGAGGACAAGTATGTCAGGTAAGGTGTGAGGGTTCTAAATAAAAATCAGACTGAACAAATTAGGACAGAAGACCCAGAAAAGCACAGGATGAGCAGCAATCAGTGTGGAGTTTAATCAAAAGCGTTACGAATAGCAGATTTGTCAGTGAGCATTCTGTCATCTCTCAAAGTTAAAAATTCATAGGTTGTTATAAACCAAAAACTAAGATACATCCCAAATCCATGAGACATCAACATCATAACTCTTAATGAAGACAAATCAGGTAATTAACCTCAAAAAATTCCTTCAACCTCTGTATGCATTTAGTCAAAGGTTGTAAGACACTCATGTTGTTAGTAATTATTTTAAGTACCTGCTTTTTAAAATTGCATTTCAGGCAAAAGTAGCAGCTCTTTTATGCTTAATGTTCTCTGATATGGTGTCTAATGATTCTCATTCTTGCTAAAGAAGAGTGTTATTTGTTGATTCTTCAAAATTTTAAGCCACTTCTTGAATGTATTCCTATAGCTAGTTTTTAATATATTGACCATGACATTAACACTTCTAAAATGTGCAATACCAGAGAACAATCTGAGCTTTTTTTTTTTTTTGGTCTGTCTGCAAAGTTATTTCTGAAAGCCAGCCTTCATTATTGATAATGTTCTTTTGCATCAGTTCATTTTCTGAGTTACCAAAACCACCTTCCCCCAAGTAAAAAACAAATTATATCGTCAATCTGACTCCTAACTCTGCCATAACACATTTGTGAGTGTGAAGAGAATCTAAAGTAACTAATACTAAAACTCAACCACTGAAAGAGCACTCTGATACCAAATCAACATATTTAGGCTGTTTAACTGCATAAGCCTGTCTCAAGTTTTGACAAGAAGTGAATAGTGTAGACTGGAAAAACATTATCAGGTTAACTTTGCTTTCTAGGTCTGTTAGCTTTACCAGAAGGATAGCATTTCCTATTTTGTTTTCAAATCCTCCTGTAACAATTTTCATCAGTTTATCAGTGTGATAAAGTCAATTGACTGATTATAGTGATGTCAGACACAAAAATCCTGGTACCAGCTGCATTAAGTCTCAGATCTACACCACCTGTAGAGTCACGTATGACCAGAACCATTCAGAGATACCAATCAAATGCAAAACCCAGCAATTTTATCAGCTTAAACAAAAATTTTCCACAGTAATTTTCTAACAGCATCTACAGTACAGATCAAAAGACGCTAAGTCTCAGAGGACCTCAGAGGAGGTAGAACGCTCATTTACAATGTGGTGTAGGGCAAACAAAAAAGCAATGACTCATGGTGCCAAGTACACCAACAGGAGCCCACACTGCACCTGTGCTTCTACTCAGACCAGCGATCCAGGGAATTTCCCAACGCAAGCTGAAAAGTTTCCTTAACAGACTCTTTCCTAGGTGGCTGAGTATAACACTATTCCATTAAAAACTTAATGGCAAAATGCGGCAGTAATTCAAGAAGTGGCTTAAAATGTTGAAAAATCAACAAATAACACTTTCCTTTAGACTAGCAAGAATGAGAATCATTAGACACCATTTCAGAGAACATTAAAATAATGCAATACTACATTTTAGTGAAGATGCATTTAGAGGGAAAAAAAAGACACTGAATGTTATTCACTGCATAAATTATTTTTGCAAACTATTTTTTCACTAAAAACATCTCCATAGCAAAACACTCTTCACCATCTGTGTAATTACCAATAAAAAGTCCAAAGCTGTCAGAAGTGGCTGCGCATCCAGACTTTATAGTCCACTAAGGCGCAAGGCTTTCGCCTAAAGCAACATATAGAATTATGCAGAACTGGAACACTGAAATGTGTCTGTAGTAATTCATTATACTCCCAAGATAAAGCCTTTTGAAATGAATTGCAATGATTTGAAAAACTAATAAATATCTCACATGTGCTAACAAGTATTTCACATAAAAATTTAAGAAAGGAAGTAAACAAAAAGTGGGTGTATATCAGAAATTACTTTTTTTATTTAGAAGCATCTCTACTACCTGAGTGTAACCCACTACTGAAAGAACACTAAATTCTGAGAGTAGCAACTTCAAATTCCTTTTAATTTGCTATTACACGTTACCCACATTTCGCTGAGTACTGCCTGAAGTACTACTTCTAGAGTTGGTAACATAGCTTTTCTCTAACCCATAAATGTAAAACTCTTGAGTGAAAGGAGACAAGTATAGACCACATGAAAGTTTCACCTGGCATCTATTAGCCCAAGTTGTCAGCATGATTAGAGTATACATAATCTAAGAGGAGCTGGGGATGGCGCAGGGTCGGGGCGGGGAGGGGGGTGAGCAGTGGGGAAAAGCTTAAGATCTACAGTGAGTCCAAGGTGAGGATGCTGACCTTCCATGCAAGGCCTGTCCTTAGGTCCTTCTTTCAAACTCCATCTCACTTAATGAGCTGAGTTTAGTCTTTAAATCACCAATGTGAAACTCCAGAGAGAAGCTTCCTAGCTCCTCTCCCCTGTGTGCTTTCTCCCCTTGGGTGAAGTGGAGACCCTTCATTCTCATACAATCTCCCGGAGGCTCCAAAAACGTGGAAGAAACACACCCCTTGATATTTTCTCTCCTGCAGCCTCTTTAAATTCTTCCTTCCATTAAAATTTCACGTTCTCTTTCTGCTGTTGCCTCCTGCTTCCCTAATCAGATTAAATTGATAAAAACCTTTTCTGTTCCAAGTGGCCTAAAACACTAGGAATGATGTTGTCAGCAGGTTTGAAATATTGCAAGCAATAAAGACCTAATGTTGTGCCTCTATATTCAGCAATAACACTGGGGGGTTTTTTTAACGGTTGGTTTTTAAAAAGCAGGATGACCTGTTCGTGAAGAGCTGAAATTCTCATGTTATAAGAGGCTTCAATACAGATCTCAAGTAACTATGAAAAAATACTATTAGAATAATCAAGACTTTCTGACAAACTTCTTAATTCAAAGTTGCAGATAACATCAGTTCAAATGATTGAAAACTGACTATCTCTTGACAGAAGCCATTTTGCAATTTAAAAAAAAGGTCAACTGAGATATAAACTCAGTAAGGTGGCATTTTAGGAACACAGCAGCTCCCACTGCATAAACAGAAGTTCAAAAGTGAAAAAAAAAAAAAAATTCAAATTACCGTCGCTCTCCGAAACAGACTTCTCAATCCTCCAATTTTAAAGCAAATGTACTAGCTTTCACACTTTGTTCTCCTTTTATGTATAACAGTTACTGATATTTTCTCAATTTCACAGAGTTTTGGCATGTATTTTCAACCTCACAACATTCTTAAACACCCTTTAAGGATGCAGCAGAAACGTTAAGTCTGGATGGAATTTGAAGCCTGGATGGAATTACTTATTAATCTCCTCTCTCCTGACACTTTTTTTTCTTTCCCTTTCTTTCGCTTTGCAGGTTGCAAAGTGAGAGAGAGTTCTGCAACACTTCTGAAAATCATTTTAAACATCCTAAGATGACATGACAGGTAGATGCCGCTGCCACAACTCATAGTTTTGACTATAACAGTTAGTTATTTCCTTCTTTAACTTTTTTTCTTCAAAACTTCAGTAATACTTTATGGGTAAACCCAACTAGGAAAGGTTCAAGGCAGGACTGCCAACCTGAAGAATGGGAAGGGAAAAATTGTTAAAACTGCTTTACGATTTTATTATCCAATTCACTTTTGGCAGCTTAATGAAAGAAATACTACCCTGTTTATGTACATGAGGTGTCTCTTCTGCAGCACAGCAGCATTTTTTCATGGGCACTTCACTTGACCAGTCATACCCAAGTGGACGAGACAAGAAGCTGCAACAGAACTACAGTGGTCCCTTAGGAAAGAAAAAGAGAAGTCCTCCCAAGCCTGCATGCATGGGTCTAAATTTTTTTCACTGTGGTTTCTGCTTTACAAGAGGACGTGCTGGTGAGCTGCTCTGAAGCAGAAAAAGGCAATTAAATTGAAAGGATCTTCAATAGCAAGATACTTTCAATTCTGAAGGAAGATACTCTTTCTTTGTCCAATTTTAACTTGCATACTGACTGAAAACTGTCTAATAAGGACTTGCAGACTTTGATATGAAAAAAGGAAGCAGATTTTGCAACAAACATCTCAATAAAAGGACTAAGCAGAATGTATCATAAACTGAACAAATTAAAGAGATTTGGTATCATAATCTAGGAAAGTATACAGGGGAAAAGATTCACATGAAAGATATGGAGAAGGGTACACTTAACTGACCCATTCACAAAAGAAACATTCAATACCATTTGAATTTGCATGGTTCATCATTTGCAATCAAACTTCACATGTAGCAGCTTCACCTTGTTGGCAAGAGCAAAGTTACAGGCAGCAAATTCACCAAGAGATGACTGAGCTTTGACATGTTACGTGACAAAAAGAAAACTGCGTAATACTGGATATCCCTTGGATCAGAATTTTATTGTTGCCCAAGTACAATTAAGTAACACTTAAAACCGTCCCGTTCTTCCTTGATTTCCTGCTCAGAGCAGCTCACTACTATGGAAAAAAAAAAACCTCAACAAACTACGACTTCCTGATTAGAACAAATACTTCTTCAAGGTCTTGAATAACTAAAAGGAAATTGTAATTTTTCAAGAGTTGTTAACGTGAGTCCATCATCTTCAAAGAGCTGGTATGTCTTACACTAGTGACATGCATGTTCTAAGACAACATTCACATGTTTTACCTCTTTAGGGGTTCCTGAGGCTAATAATGACTCCATAGGAAGTCAGCACTGCTAGGCAGTCAAAGAATTACTGATTTTAATCTATTGCAATGCTGTATAAAGATTTGAACTTACACATCAGACTACCCACACCATTTTTATACAAGTAATTAATCACAATTCAAATCCCAGTAGCTTCTCTTGCTACAAACATGTTTGTTTCCTACAGAGAAACAAACAATTTTGCAAAACTAGAAGTCATTAAATTCTGATGTTTATCTTCCATAAATGTTACAATTAAACCAAGGGCAACACTGAACCTTGCTAGCTTTAAGTTTTCCTACTGTCCAGTTTGAGCAAAGGCAACCTGCTTAACTTAACCTCTCTGTGTCAGTTTCTCCATCTTTGAGATGGAAAGAAAACCTTTTCCAAAGAAAAGGCTGTAAAACCTACACAAGTCAAAATCAGTAGGGAAAAAAAAATCCACAAGATGCTAGAGCAGCATAAAGTGCAGTTCCACTCTGAAAAGTGACTCTTAAAGAGTGGCATCGATTTTCAGTCTTTTAATTAAATGAGTATCAAGTTTGTTCATTCACAAGTAACAAAGCCGCCTTTCTCCAAACCATTAGTCTGTAGGTTGGTATAGTAAGCCTAACTGAATTTTTCCACTTGAAGAGTACTGCTAATACTAAAAAAATTGGTAGATCATATTTAAAGTTATTTATAAAAATCATTTGCAGGAGTGTAGTACTTGACTTTATTAATTTGCACAGATAAATACCTAAATCCTTCTCAAAACCTGTAAAAATCTTGGTCTAATTTAATCATAGGGGGAAGCCCCATTTTTTTGCCTCAAAATGGTACCTTCCAGTTTCAGAATGAAAACTGAATGAAACTCTTTCTTATGAAAGAGGCCAATATTATGAATACGGTACAATTTATTGTCTATTCATTGTTTTATATATGTGTTTGTGGCAACTTTGAGTACAGCTTAATTTTGAGTGGGGACTGCAGTAATGTTTTCATACTTAAAACTGGCCACAGCTCAAAATATTCTTAGTTCATCAATTGCACCATTGTCAACAAGGGATTCAGAGTTCATTGTAAGCAAAGATCTTGAATCTTTAGTTCTGCAGAGCATCATGGTCCTCAACAAAACCCCCCAAAAACCCAAAACATAGAACAAAAAACAAGTTTGAAATGATGGCACTGACACTAAAACTTTAAAGTTGATGCAGTTTTAAAAGACATTTTTAAATGTCCTTTTGAACAAGTCACTGCCCTCGCACTCAGTTCCTGATACAACTGCTGGGCTTTACCTACATACTAACGTATAATATTTTAAAATCTCTGTTACGTATCTAGAGAACATCTGGGTCAAGGTGACCAAATTCAATTTTAATTTGACAGCTCCCTTACTTTTAGGAGAAGCTACAAGATGAAAAGTTTCTCAAATACACGTAACTTCATAAAAGATATCGAGGCACTGGAACATGTCCAGAGAAGGGCAACAAAACTGGTTGAGGGGTCTGGAACACAAATCTTATGAGGAAGGGCTGAGGGAGCTGGGATTGTTTAGTCTGGAGAAGAGAAGGAGCAGGGGAGACCTCATCTCACTCTACAACTTCCTGAAGGGAGGTCGTGAAGAGGAATCCTACCAAATTTAGTTGTCACTTTGCAGCTGAAGTGCTTCATTTCCTTAAAAGTCTTTGTGAACAACTATTAAAGGTTTCAAGTCCAAAAGAAGTCATACGTGTGACTTGTCTTAGTAATTTCTGGAAAGAAAACTAACTGTTCCTACTGCATGATCATACAGATTTCAAATTATATGCAGAAATTGAAATCAATGTATTGTGAGTCAGCTTCAGTATATCTTCCTTTTCTTAAGCACAAATATATCCATTAAGTTTGAAAGGCTCTAGTAAATTTTAATTAGATCGTATTTCTTAGTTACTGATCCCTTATTTCCTATATACACTTGATACGCAGCTGACAGTGTTGCTGAATTACTGCTCAGTATCAATTTCAGGGCAGAACTCCACTTCGAACTAATAGTATTAAACAGCAGAATGCTTCAAAAATATACACCGTTATATACATACATGTTTCCTTTACAGACAACAAAAGACAACACTTCTTAAACAGCTCAAATTTAACAGTCATTTACCTGAGGGAAATCAAGCGCTTTTAGGTCGGCATCAGTTTCATTCTGAATAGTACAGCTTGAGACTATTATTTCTTTGAATTCAAAGTCTTCAAATGCATACGTAAGAAAAAGATGAATTATTTGAAGGATTCATACAAAAGGGTTTGCTAACCTCGTACTGTCAGCTTGCTATATAACTGGGAGTTCATCTCCTTGTCTCTCTTGTAACGTCGAAATTCATCAACGGCTTCCCGTACCACCGTGACTGTCAAAACAAATCCCTGATAAAGATAAAATTACGCAATTCAGAATTGTAAAACTGCTAGAACAGAGAAACACAAGTACAAACAATATACAGAGTAGGAACACATGTTCTGTATATTTACTTTTTTCCTCATTTGGGTTTTGGTGTTTTCTTCAATCTGTTAAAATAGTACCTTGGTTTAGTCCAAGAAAAGGAAAATCATACTTGCACACTGTACAAATATAGTTACATGTAATTTAGATATAAATTGGATTTTAAAAAAATAAAATGTTCTGGATTAGCTAAAGACAGGCTTTCTAATTCAAGAAGCATATTTCCCCATCTTCCACAAATTTTAGGGTTTTACCAAAATCATTAAGAAGTCTCCGATTCTGATTTTGAGTTCACTGCCTTTTTCCTAACAGACAGAAGTGAAACAGTGAACAGATGGCCAGTTTAATTAATTTTGCCATCTTAAATGTAGTTATTTACCAATATGTCAGAAATGTTGTCAAAGAAAAAGGGGGATTGTTCTGGAAGGTGCTTTGGCTGCTACTGTCACGGGACAGTGCCACCGCATAGAGCACACCAACTCGCATGGTCTGTGGCCACGGAAGATGGTAAACTAAAACCAATACAGAACAGTTCAGGGATAAGCAATGTAAGAGTTTCGTCTCTGCCTTTCTACACCTCCTCAGGTATGGTCTTCTGGCTTCTTAAACTCAAAAGCCCCATCTTTTTCCATCAGTGAAATGCAAATAAAATTTTCAACAGTAAAGGGATCTTGTCATTAGTATAAGAAAGATGGCTAAAAAATTCAAATATTCACACATCCTCCAAAGGATAAGGTTCTAGACTATCTGTCTAGCTTCAGATGCCCATCAATAATTCCCTTCTGTAAAAGAAAATCCATAGCATTAGACTTCTTTTCTTGCAGAAGCCCAAGAATTTGTCAACCTTCCCCTACTCTCCCAGGAATAAGAAAGGAGTGAAGGTGTAGAGTTTTCAGACAGAAGTCTTGACTAAAATTCTCCTTTTCAATAACAAGGGCTGTTTTGCAGTTCCAGCCCAAAATTCCAAGGCTCGCTCTGTTGCAACCTTACGGTTAAACACTCATTTGTTCAGATTTACATTAGCTACAACAATTATATTAGAAATATATAGAACAAAAAAGTGCCTTTGCAAAATGCATTCCTTCTCACTCCTAGAGCATAACTGAACAAGCAGGAAGGTCTCCTCCTTTTCTGGCAGCAGCATTTTCACAAGGTTTGGCAGTATAGATAGCAGCATAAAAAAAAGGCACTCCTGAAGCACCTTCAAATCTATTTGCCACTTGCACATAGCTTATTAACTAGACAGTAACCAAAGCACAGGTACATTGCCATGCAGCTCAGTAGAGCTGACCATGACTATGAGGAGCAATTTAAGAAAGACATTTCCTTCCCGTCCATCCCCACCCCCTCAGCTTTGCTCCAGGGAATTCAATACTCTTCCAAAGGGGAGCTGAACTTGTGAAACCCATCTCACCAAAAAAAAAAAAAAAAAACCACACCCCCCCTCCCCGGTCATCTTCCTTTAACTGTAAGCAGTTCAATATCTTTAGAATGCTCCTTACAATCAAACTTGTATGCTTTCTATCTTTTGTATGTTGGACTGGAAATGAGAAGTCTGTTCGCTACTGTGTGAATGACAACAAACCAGTAAAATACACTCGTTTGAAGAACTCCAGTCCTTTATTATTTGTGTATTGTTTGTGTGTTGTAAAAACTGCTGAAGCAAAAAACGAAAGACAAAATAAATGAAACACCCAGCTGGTTTTAAGTATCAGGTTGAACAATCTTCCTTTACTTTAGATAATTGATAGAAAATACAAGCCAAATCATAGCTACCCCTCTGTTAATACTTAAAATTTACCAGTAGTCGCATGCTCTTTAAAGAAAACCAAGTATCTGTTAAGCAACCGAGACAGCCCATTGGGTCTGACTTAAGTGGTTTATATTTTCATCATACATACCGAGCCTTACTCAACATCCGATTAGTCTCTTTTACCTGGAAGTTAATCATTAGTGTAAAAGCTATCCAATTAGAAATGAGTTTAGCAAGAAAGGGTAGCACTAGCACCAACTGAGATATTGTTGTATTTTCGACGTGTATGTGAAAATACAGCATTTTCTCCCTTCTCAGGAATGAGATGGGCTGGGATGCTACGTGTTTTGTAGTTCTTTTCTTTCTTCCTACCCCATTCATACATAGAGCTGTACGCAGCCCTTCCCCATGAAGAGGATCAGCTCCCAGACAAGGCTGACTTTTGTCTTTTCTTACTGGGTCACCTTTGTAAATACCCATTTCAAATTGCATCGTTGAACAAGCTTTCTGTCTTGGAAGTGGGTTTTGTTGCAGCAGAAGCCCAAAGTTGTCTGGAAATGGAGGTATGAGGAACCTCCAGGACAGCCTCTCCACTTATCAATACTAAAAAGGACACATGTTGCAACAATTAAAACACTGAAATCAATCCAGAATATTTGCTCTATTGACTTGTTAAGAACGACCTTTACTCAAGCAGTCAGCATGTCACTGTTCCCCCATGAATACCACTGAGAATAAATGCTACTAAAAGAATACAATTTATATTTTTTTATTAATTTAAATAATAAAGCATTTATTCTTCCTTCATTGCTTTTAAACTTCTTGTGATGACGCTGGGAGGAAGATGAAAGAGAAGCTAATGATCTGGTTACAAAGAAAAGAATTCCTAATCATGGGAATACAGCTGGCAGACTACCAAAAAGGCCTCCACCAAAGAACACAATTTTCAAACCTTCAGAAACATGAGTCAGAAGCAACTGGTTTGAACAGTTTCCCAAGAAAATACTGCAGAGGGCTCAATAATAAAAAGACATCTTGAAAGGACAGCACAACTGGCAAGGCAATCAATTAGGGAAATGATGTTTAAAGAATAACTTATTTTCTAGACACATTTTCCCCCTGCTTTACCCATGGCTTGAAAAATTTGTGGGGGAAAAAAAAAAAAAAAAAAGACCACTATCAAAACCAATATAGAAGGAATGAGCAAAAAATTATGCTTTCAATTCTGGACTAGTCTGAAAACATAAAACAGTGATAAAATAGCAAATAACAATAAGCTGAAAGAAATTTTACACACAAATTACTTATGTTACCAAATAAAGTTTTCTATTAGCCGAAGGGTTTTTTGGTTGTGGTTTGTTTTTTTTTTTTTTAATCTCTCAAGTGACCAGCAACAGAAAGCACTACACACTCATGATTAACTGGTTCACAACAATGACCTCCATCCTGCGGGGCCAAAGTGTGGAAGGCAGGGATATCCAGCAACAGCTTCTGCAGCATCTGCTGTAAAACAGTGTAATTTCAAACCGGCATTTTATCTCTGTTACGTACTTTAATCACTGTAATTTACCAGGTGCAAATTTAGGAAATGTATGTTTATACGAACTTTTCATCTGAAGTTAAAAAACCCGAAGCTTCTAGATAATAGTATTTTTCCATTTACCAGAGGAGCCCAGTACGTGTACAGGTAGCCTATTTTCAGTGCTGGTACAAACTGTGAGCAGGACACGATGAGAAAATAGAGATTCAAGAAAAACTTGAACTGTTCATATAAAACCTAAAATAAAGCACAGAAAAAGAGATAAATGCCTTAATATTTGTACCCAGAACACAGGCAAAATTCACTTTTTTGTGACAGCAGTTATAAACCCATTATATGGCCGACTGTTAATAGTATGACACTCATCAATCTTTACAAATATTAAATACATACCAAGATCACTGTGCAAAAGATTTACTCTGAAATTTTAACAGTAAACAGAATTCAGATGTTTGGAGAAGCATCTTGCAATAATTTTCTATCCATGATAGTTACCTTTATGTTTACAAGTTAAAGCAGTTATTTAAAATGGGGGGGGGGAGGGGGGGGTGTTATAGTATCAATAAAAAAGGCAAAAGAAGTTTGAGAGTATCTGAACTTTCATTGTTTACATTAAGTTTTAATTTTTAACCGCTAAAACTTTTCTTCCTAAAAATACAGCAATAAAAGTAAGTCTTAACTTTCCCTTAAATCCCAATACTTATATTCCGTTTTATCTGTCTCACAATGTCTGCCTTAAAATTTTTTATATCCTGGCCTTAGAGGATAATAATTAAAAGTAGTCATTGGCATGGAAAGAACCAAAACCCTTTACAAAAATACCATCCTAGGCTTTGTCATTTGAACTTTACAGAGTTGCCAAACTGAAATCAGCTACACCATCCTGCTCTGCTTCGCTGTGAGAATACCCTAAGACTTCAGCCCTGTCTGTAACACATACAGGACATAGCATACACGAACTCCTCGTTAATTTTGTTCTCCACATGCCCTCAGCATGCTCTCTCCTCAACACAACCACCAAAGCTTCTCCTCTTGCAGGGTGGAAGTTCTACCACCCGCCTGCCTTCTTTCTGAAGTCCTTTGATTCTCAAAGGGACAAAGGCTCCCATCAAGTCAGATGCACTCCTTCAAAATTACTATTTCCCACTCTTCTTAAAAATAGTGGAACTACTCAATGTTCAAGAATAAACGTTTAGGAAGATAAAACGATGGCTACAGAAAAGATCCAGCCAGTGAGGGTAAGCGACACTGTTCTCTTTCCAAATGGCTCTCACGTGGAAAATTTAAACTACAAGAGATGTCTACAGAATAACAAGGCCTTTTGAGGTAATTTAAAAGAAATGCTCGGCCACAGATTTCCCAAAAGATTACTCTGCAATAAATGCTGGTACATAAGATCTGTTTATTAATACATCAAAGATTTGGTCTAAACTCCAAGATAATTGTCCAAGTTTTAAGTGAAGACACAGTAATCTTGTCACAGAATACATTGTCCCACATCCCAAAGAAATGACAAATGCAGAGATGCCTTTGGTAATTAAAAGCACTGCTCTAGCAAGTGCATGTTTTCAATATTGCTTTAGTTATAATTTCAACACTAAGAATAGTATTCATTTCATAGAATTTTGAACCTTCAAAGACTATTCCTTTAGTAGGCCAGGACAGCACAGCACCTCCAGCAGGAGGATCAGAAGTGGCTACTGAACTTGGAACATTGAAACTCAAGAAAATGGATAATGAATTCTTTCAAAACTACAAGATTCAAAACAAATCAAAAAGACACATTTAAAGAGCATCCCCATCTTTTACTCTTATAATTCAGTTAATATTACAATGACTTCTGCATGAAAATCAGTTACTGGACAGCTATTTACTGCTCTTATCAGTCCAACATTAGTACTCCATTATGTCCTAGGGACAAATATTAAGGGAAGTTCATTTCAAAGTCTCTTTCTGGCAGGCATAATAAAGTAGCAGTACCTCAAAACTGCCAGTTCCTTGCAAGAGCACTACATTACTGTTCAGCTAAAAGCTACCTAAATAGCCTCAAATCACAAGATTTTTTTTTCAAAAGCACAGAACTCTATTCCACTATTTACCAACAAAACTATAAAGCCAAAAAAGGTGAAATTTGAAGTTGCAGGGAAAGTTGGAGCATTCTTACAAAATAAAACTAATTTGTGTTGAACTTGTATCTTATATTAATACCCATGAAGTTTACACACCCATTTCTAGCAGGTGCTGAACTGTTTAAAAAAAAAAAAAAAAAAAGATTTGCTACATTCAGGTAAAAGAAAAGTCCACGGAGTACCTTGGGAGCTGGAGATCTGCAAGAGCACCCACCCATTTGGAGAAGATGGGAGTTAAAAAACACCTTCCTCCATGTCTTTTGAATTCTGGTATACCACTAACCATTCTATACAAAGCTAAACACTTCATTCTAGTTAAGCAAATTGGAGAAAAGTCTCCTGTTACATAGAACTGATTAAAAAAAAAAAAAATAGACTACTGTTTTGAATTCAGGAGAATTTTAATTCAGGTCTTAAAAACCCGCCCATCACAGAAGATAGTCTTTATGGAAATTTACACAAAATTCTGAAGCAGCTGTACCAATATGCATACAAAATAATAAATGGAAACCAAATAAACTGGTGCAAAGGTAGAAGTAGGAAGTATTTTATAGAAATGTTAGGAAATTAGATGATAGCTTGGAAATGATACAGTTCTTTTAGCCTGTAATTAAAATTCTGTTAATCTGAACATTATTTCAAGCTTGCTGTTTGATATGAAATCACTGAATTGCCATTGCCAGCCACAACACTGAAAAAGATACAAGTCTAAACAGAAGACAAGACTTCACATGATGAAAATTTTAACTAGAGTAACTAATTGGAGTCAATATTTATGACTTCATCATATTGGTTCCAAAGCCATAAACGTAACAATGTTCCCTACAAACTGCTTCTAGTAGAACAGCGTAGAAACCAGATGGCTACCCAGAATTTCAGTCAATGAAGTGCTAACTTATGTCTAAAATTCAAGTTTAGACATATTTTATTTTCACCAACTATTAGGCTTCGCATTTAGGATCTCACTTCATTTTGAGGTGACCACTGAGTTTCCAAATACTACCACCAAAATAAAAATCTGGTTTTGCCTACACTGTAAAAAACAAGACTTTCAAAAGATCAAAAAAGAACAGACATTTTCTCTCTCAACAGGTAATTGCCAACTATGGCTGATCCCTATAGGAAACATGAATCTAGTTTAGGAATTTCTAGTCACAATAATCAATGGCTTACTATATACTTAATGAATTTTGTGACCTTTAGGAAAGCATAGTGGCTTAACCAGTTTCAGTGTATTTAATAATTTAAACTTTGGAAGAAAACATTTACTTCATTCAATAGAGGTAAGAATATTTTATCTGCCTGTGATAAGTGACATTTTATTTCTTTGACAGGAGATCAGTCTTAATTAGAAAGCCATTAATTTTTTTTTGTTTTAATAAAGAAATGTATTAGAAAGCACCTGCCAGTCATTGGACCAAAGAGGCCAGAAGAACAGAATCAATACACTTATAAACCAGCGTGATCACTTAAATAAAAAATTTAAGACAAAGCGTGTCTATATGCAAATGCAGAAGACATTCAGTTTCTGCAACAGAACACAGGACTCTTGGATGGTGTTAGTAAAAGTATGAGTAAGAGCATGTAAGTAAAATTTATAACACATCAGCGTACACTTTTAGTTTTTAACTACTGAGGCTACAAAAGTTCTGTTCTCTATTGCAGCATTTCATTATAACAACAATATTTTTTAAAGTATGAACTTGACAAAACTGTAACATCTCTTTTGTCTTCATACACACTGTGAACATTATGAGCAAAAAAAACCCAACCCAAAAATAAGACATAATATGGCTTCTTAAGGAAAAAAAAGCGACAAAAAAACCTTCCGCTCCACAACAAAAGTATCATCTGAAGAATTGCAATCAAAATCAAAAAGACATCACAACTTTTAACACTACAATAAGAACTACAACTCTGAAAAGAACAACTTCAGTAAACCAGGCCTTAGTTGTCATAAAAATTGGAGAGGTAAGTTTTTTTTGTCATTTAAGGAGTTGCCTGTTTCAGAATACATCTTTTATTATCTTTACAATGGCAGGGAGTATAACAAAATATCTATAGGAGCACATTGCAATTTTCTGCTCTTTAATTCTCGAAATCAGTGCTTGGTAGCATTTTCACAACTGTCTGTGTAGAAGTGCTACTGCTTTAAAAACAGGGTTACACATTTCTAACAATGACTAGAAAGGCGCAGGGAAACCCATCTCAAATTTCTGAAGCTTCATGGAATTCCAACCACTCAATCATATAAACCGCACTTGTTCAGTAAATATCCCTTTGAAAAACAAAACAATTTAGAAAAAAAGTAACCTTGCCCTCAAACTGTCAATTTTAATTGAATGCATCAAGATAAATGTAAAAAGAAGAATCTGGGCAAATCATTACCGCTTTGCAGATCTACAGAACGTGTAGTCAACCCAACACCACACACACAAAAAAAAAAAGGTTAGTAGCCTTACCCCAGGTATAAAGGTAAAGACGTTGTATTTTTGATTTTTTATGGCATTTTTGGGGTATTTTTCTTCACACTTTTCAGGACATCCAAGCCACACTGTGCGAGCCTTCAGCTCTTTCTTCCTTCGGCAAATGTTTATGAGCCAATCAGAACAACTAAAAAGAAAAATAAATTGTTTACTTTAAAACTAAAAAATTACTATACATAATTACTATTTCCACACTTGGAATCCTAAAGGCAAATACCTAAGAAAAACAGGCTTAAAGTTTTTTTGCCACATCTAAATAAGCAGGCATGATGTTGACTTGTAATATTTAGAATAATTACACAGTATTCAATTCATTTGGACATGTATAAACACTTGCACGTTCTTTACAGGAAATCCTAATAAACTACACTTTGCCCTGACACAGGTTCCAAACAATTCTTGCACAATCATCTGCAATGGTGAACTTCAGTTCACCAGTGAAAGGATGAGCATCCTTGCCTAACCAGCTTGCAAATCTACTGAAGCGGGTTTAAACCACGAGCAGTGAGGTAGACAGGAAGGAAAGCTGACAGCCACCTTTAAACAGCTGCAACTTGAACAAGGACACAGGAATGATGGAGATGAGATCACAGGGTACAGAGAACAAAAGGCTGGAGAACAGAATCATGGAGTGTCAGAGTAGGAAGACACCTCTACAGATCATCCAGTCCAAGTCCCCTGCTAAAGAAGGATTGCCCAGAGCACATCACTCAGGACTNAAGCTGTGGCCTCACCAGTGCCGAACAGACCGAAAGAATGACCTCCTGACCCACTGGCCACGCTCTTCCTTACGCAGCCCAGGATTCCATTGGGCCTCTGGGCGACAAGGGCCCATTGCTGGCTCATGGACAATTTACTGTCTACCAGGACCCCCAGATCCTTCTCCTCAGGAATGGCGCCACTGAGGCTCAGCAGACTAACAGTAAAACAAGAAACAAGCATGCATGTGACAACTCACAAAATACAGCCAACCTAAGAACTGCTAGGAATATCCACAGGGGCAGATTATTAATACAAATGGGTACAGATGGTTTGGAAAGAACTAGTAGTGGTAGAAAAAAAAAAATAGCTGATTTGCCATACACTGTGTATCCTCCTATATGTTAAAGGAGAATTTCTCTGCATTTTTTAATACTAAGGTGCTTTAATCATCTTGGGAGTCTGCTTTAGACAAGTGAACAGGGAGGACTGAGCAGACAGGTCTTCCATCAGCACCTACTGCAGCAGAAGCACAGCACTAACTGGTCGCAGGGAATTTCAGCTGCAGCAGCAAGTGAAAATTGAAAGTGAAGGAAAGTGACACATTTCCTAGTGATGTTTTTGAACTTACTGACAATGTTTTTGATGTTAAAAAACAAACAAACAAAAACCTAAGAAGTGGAAGCATTAGGAAAGCTCTTGTGAATTGCATTCAAGATAAAGAAGGGATTTTGCTGAGAACAGGAGAAAAGCACAACCCACTCAATTCAGAGTTGTTTCCTGGATGAATTCTGTATGTACTTGGACACATCTGAAAGGAAACAGGAAGTTATACCCAACACTGATGTGTCAAGAGCAACCTCTACAATGGAACTAGCTTCTCTCTGAGAAGAACCAGATGCACTACTCCTCCAGAGTACATCTCCTCTCTTGACTGCTGAGGCTTCGAGCACCCTGATCTAGTGAAAGATGTCCCTGCCTGTGGCCAGGAAGCTTGGACCAGATGACCTTTAAAGGTCCTTTCCAACCCATATCATTCTATGATTTTGTCTCTAACAAAACATAGCTCTCACGATATTTCTTGTAAGGAAAGTAAAAGAACTGACAGTTGCAAGAAATCATAATTGCAGAGTAGCTTGTTATAAAACCAAAATAATTTCAGTGAAATTTTGCAGAGCTTTATCTAGAACTTACTGGGTAATTGAATATCGAATATTTCATTTTTCACACAACAAAAAGCTAGAAGAGACAGGAGTACATGCAAAGAGGAGATTAGAATTCAAAGCCGTCTTGACAGATTGGAAAAACTACCTGGAAAAAACAGGACGCAGTTAAACAGGCAAAAGCGTAACATAATGCATTTACCCAGAAACAATCAGCTGTGCAAACAGAATTAGAAAAACGTTAGTAGATGGCAGCTCAGAAGAGAAGGACTCAGCTACTGCATGAAAACAATACGCATGTGCAGAAAAGGGGCATGTATCTGGTCAGGGTGGACAAGCATACTGCTAGCAGGTTATGAACGTATTCCTTCTTCTCAATCCAGTCCCAGCGAGGTTTCCGTTGGTTTACAGTATCATTTTGAATACCAACATTCCAACAGGTCTATTGGGAAAATAAAGACCACACACAAGAGCAACAAAACAACTAGAGGTCTAGAAAGCAGGCCAGGGTTGTCTACCAGACACATCGAAAGAAAAAGAGTTGCTCAGAGAAGGCTGTGTGCGGACCTAATATCCTTTCAAGCATGTAATGAACAGCTGCAAAGGAAAGGGACAATTATTCTCTAGGTCTACCATGATTAAATAATGATAGACTTCAACTGGAGCAAATAAATAAGTGGGGGAGATAGAGGGGGCACATCCAGAACACACATTGAGTAAATGCTTCTAACAAGTAGGACAGAGAGAAACACTTCAGGAGGCTGGAATGGCTACCACCACAGGTCTCCAAAGATGTGGATAGATAAGACATGAGTGGCAGCTGTCATTCATCCTGTGCATGCAAGGAATCAACTGGATGATCTCTTCAGGTCCTTTCCGACTCTTTTTTCCACAATTACAGAATCGCGATACACACAACCATGCAGGGAAGGAAGGCTGATAGTTTGCTTATGTCACCGCAGTCCCACTTAAAATGGTCTTGTCTGTAGCCTACAGCATCTCAGGCCTTTTACAAACTAATTTTGTCAAAGAACAAACAGAATTCCAAGTTCCAGGCTCTTTTTAAAGAAAACTGAGTTATGCAATAGTAAATTCATTCAAAGCAACATTCAATTTGTTCTGGAAATACCACTACACCAATACCCACAAGCTGGCATTTTAAACACTTAAATTCTAAATGCTGGATTCTTAACATTTCCTCCCTGAACCTTTCACTATGGCATGGACATTAGTTTTGTTTGATCCTACATAAACATGCATTTTTATTTTTGTTACAAATATAAGTCCATTCAGGAACTTCTCCTCAACACTTTTTAAAAGTCACAAAAATTATTCTACTGTAAGTAAATAAATAAATAAATGTTAATTCAGCATACAAAATAAAGCCCTGTTACTTAGTAACATACAAGTCAGAAAAATCAAGTTACCTTGATGATTTTTTAAATTTGCCTTCAAAGCAAAATGAGCTGCAGCCTTTCTGTGGCGCGTTCCCACAATGAGTTGAATGGCTGCGAACCCATCCTGAAGTGGCTTTAGCACCCTCCTCCCCATAACACAGGGGTGGATTCTTGCCCTTTCCCAACTACTCGTGCAACTGCGTGGGTAAACCAGACTCGCCAATTGATCCAGCTGAAAACTAACAGGGAATAAAAAGGGGAGCTATTTTCAGCTAGATCCACCCCTGATCTTTGACACCTATGAAACCGTGAAAAAAGAGTTGAAACAATGCAGTTTGCTGGCTTGCAGGAGAAAGTGGAACTATTCCACTCTGCATCAGCTTGGATTTAAACTTGATAAAACTGCTCATGGGATTAAAGCTGGAAATGTATTAATTTCCAGGGCAGGGGGGCGGAGAGGACAATACAAACGGAAGAGAAAGCTTCACTCTATACTAAGAAGTATCAAGCCAGATCCATAGAAAAAAAAAAAATAAAAAGGTTCCAAGGCAAATAGTTGTGGGGTTTTTTTCTGGGGACAGCGAACAAGCATAACAGCTTCTCTCTAAAAGCCCACAGACTGAAATTTCCTGACAGCCTTTGAAATCTAGCATTGCTCAAATCAGTTTTTGAATTTAAACCGTAAACAGACTCAGCATCTGACTAGGCACAGTTGCTTTTGTAGAACAATTTACTCCGACATTGAGGACTCTTCTATTGCCAAAATTAAATATTTGAATAAAGCAACTGAATTACGTTGCCTTCCTTACCATGGAGTTACCTCTTCTTTTTCCATTACAGATCAACACAGAATTTGAAACAGATGCCATAATGACCATTATTCGAGCAAATGCCAGAAAGTACAGACATAAGAACGACACCTGACTGGGAAACAACTGTGATACCTTTGATAAAAGGTATTTGACTAGCACAGAGCTAACAACACTCAAGTTCTCAGATGCAAGAAAATCTGAGATGATGGAAATATTACAGGTTATGCCCAAAATCAGTATCGTTCAGATGAGTTTTACGACCTTAAAAATAAACTCAGTTTTTAGATTCTGCCATTTACGGTCTCAGCAGTAATCACTGTTGCATCACAGGAAGAATAAGAGGTGGACATGCTGGCCTCAGAAATCCTAATCAATTTACATTAATTCAGATTTTAATTAATTAGGATTTTTAAGAATGAAATCTACCCAATATTTTTGAAACTCAGACTAATCAACACCCAATAGATACATAATCTGTTCTCAAATTAATATTTCCCAGTACAGAAAGTGGAAGGGTATGCATGGATCCTTTCATGGGCTTCTTGTACCCACTTAATCTGTATGAAACAAACACCAGGAAATAAATCAGAGTAACATACTCCAAGCTTCAGATAACCTCAAAACATAGTGTTAGATGTAGCATGACCAAGACACACTTCAGATTATCACAAAATCTTTAATGTAAAACCATATCTTATGCTATGGATTAAGTGATTAAAAAAAAAATCACATTCTTGCTTATTGATTTAAGAATTTATTTCAAGTGCCCTTGCCTAGAAAATTAAACACATGCACAGAAAGCTTTTTTCCTTAAGCTAGTTAGAAGCCATGTTGCCTGTATCAATAGAACAGATTGTATACATGAGGAAATGAAGTAACCGATAAAAGAACTTTAAGGTATATCTATTAAATGGCTTTTTACCAAGCTGCTTCATAACATATTTTTTTTATTTGAAGGAACAATAACCAAAGTCTTCATATTAGTAACTGTTGCCATATTAAAAAAAAAATCCACCACAAAACAGAGTAATTGTTAAATAAGAACCCTTAACTTTTTAATAAATAGAGCACATCTTTTCAAGTCAAATGCTAAAGTAAAAGTCTCAACTGACTCCGCAGTTCCAGTAATAAAGGCTTTTTTTATTTTCTATTTTCATTACTTTTATCCTACAAGCTTAACTGCCAGTATCTTTCACAAAACAGCATTTTCATGAGAAAGGAAAGATAATATAAAAGCTCTGTATTGTCTGCAAGGGTCAGCTTTTCCTTATTAGGTTTTAAGTAGCAGAAACTAGTTCTGCAAAGAAAACATACTGTAATTATTGTACTCAACAGGTAGCTTCAGTAATCAGGCCAAAAGCAACACAGTGGTCATGTCATTCTTGAAAGATCAGCATTTTCCCATGCTTCTGCATAACAAATGCATTGCAGATTAATTGAAAGCGTACAGGCCATCTTAGAGCCCAAATTAATCCGAGCATTTGATATCCCCTTCACTTCATATGGAAATGCCATTCAATGGCACCATTTTCATAGGGACAAAGTGTTTTTTGATAACAAGTGGAATGTAAATCTCATGAGAAAGAAATCAATCCAGCCCAAAGAACTCCAGAGTATTGATCTATGTGCATTATAATTTCACAAGCTTGAAGAGAATTTGTAAGTTAAAGGGGAAATGATTATAGCCACAAAACAGCTTCTATATCACAAAGTTTTCTTTTAACTGTGCTATGAAAGCAAGAAATAAGCAGTTTCTGAAGTTAAAAGTTATATTGATTGAATTAAGTCTTCAGTTTGTTCAAAATCAAAGACATTTGATTTAATTATGTTTTTTCTTGCAGATGTAAAAAATGTTTAAAGAGCTGCAGATTTGCAAATAAAGTTCACACCGTTCACTTCCAATCAACAAGTCTATTGTCTAAACAGAACCTAAAAGTTGAATAAAGGATTTTTACAAAATGAATTCTAAAGCACAGTGAACTTTGTCAAACATTCCATATTTTACCCAAAACATTCCATTTTTACCCAAAAGGGTAAAACTTTTTCAACTAAGCAGTAACAGTTTGTGACGTAGCAACAAAAACCTATACAATATAAAATTCTAAAGCTGGCAAGAGATAGAGAACTTCCTCTCACGAAAATGAGATTAATCCTAACAATGCAAGACAGACACAAAAATAACCCCCAAACTAGAGGGCACAAGGGGGGTTTGTTTACAACAAGTGCTTTTGAACACAAACATAAGACTTTCACTGAGAAGGCAAAAGAAATAAGGGGCCCCCTGAGCTCAACTCCACACAAATGCTTAGTCTTTTATTGTGGTCATCTTTCTGTCACACCTTTGAAAAAACTTACCTTAAAACACAAACAGAAATTCTGGATGTGGAAGTTGAGACTTCAACCTCACCCATACTAATTTCCACAAAAAGAGGGTGAAGTTGTAAATTCTGTTCGACTGAACAGGTTTCAGACTCCCGTGCTGTATTTAGTCTCACACTACATTTAAAAGAATGCCGTTTGACTTCTGGAAATAAATTTCATTTTTTTTCCATGACATGTATAAATCCACCACCAACGCACATGAACTTTGTTTTCTTCCATGTCCATTTCAAGTGCGAAGGCATCAACACCCAATTCTATGCCAAACTGGTATTTAACACCACATAAACCCAGTGAAACTTACTCTACTACACAGTGTAAGTAATAACTGCATGTATGACAATGATCCTTTCAATCATCCCAGGCAACTTGATGACCTTCTCAATGATCCTAGACAACTTTATGAACTGCAAAAAGGCACTTCAAAAACTCCAGTATTCTGTGGGCCACAACAAAAAAATCATTGAATTTTATTTGAACAAGGAGCCATTAAACAGAATATCTTAACATTGACTGCACATCCCTGACTTTTATCAATAACAAAGCCTCAACTGTGTTCTCAGCTCAGAAAAAAACCTCCCTATCACTGCTGTGGGTATTTACATACTCACCCAGAAGTGCTCACTCAAGCTGAGGTTTTTATCCAGCCTGACTGGACCAGTAGATAAGATACCACGTGATTCACCTTCCTTCCAGCTAATTCTCCCCATATCACATAAGCAGCTTTCTTGTGGAAGGATCCTCTGCCTGCTACTATCCTCCTGAAATTTGAAGCTACTGCTAGGATCTGGGGGGGTTATGTTGTTTGGTTGGGTTTTTTTTAAATAGAGATTTTATTTTTTCCATGAGAGAAGAAAGTTATCTGCCATGATGTTCTGTTATAGAAAACGCTAATGAGATTAAAATGCCTCTAGGTATAAAACCAACACTGAATAGGCTCTTCATTGTATCCAGATTCAGCTGAGGAAATCAGCAGAGCAGAAGTCATTCTCCTCCAAGGCCTCTTTCTTAGTGAGGGCTTTTTTTTACGCACCTACATTATTAGTAAAATATATTTTTTACATGCAAGATTAATACATATAAGATGTAGCAAAATAATGAATCCATAATGCAATTTCCTTGCTCTTTTAATTCTCAAAAACCCCATAACAATGTGTCTCAAGTGTTTAATTAGTAAGTTCTAACAAGTTTGGGAGTTTCTAGGCTTAAGCTCCATTTAAAACTGCGATCTACCTATCAATTTTAAAAAGCATGCAAGAATATGAAATTTTGCAGTCCTACGCATTAATAACATTTAATTGTGACATTCTCTTATGATTGTTAATTAGTTCCAGCATAAACTCGTCTTTCATTTGCCTGCCTCTACCAAACACTGTAATTTCTCTGCCAGGGCAATTACAGGGTGCAGTCTTTACTGGTCTACCTTACCTGTTTTCATGAAACTCACAGAAATGTAATCATTGTAACTAATACTCATTAATATTTAAAGAGCTGAACTCACCTAAAGTATACTGCTTGAAAGATCTCAATTTTAAGATATATCCTCAAGATTAATGTGTATGTATGTTTATATTTTAAAATGTTTATGTTTTATGATTTTAAATGTTTTTTAAAAGTCTTTTTTTAAAAAATTACAATGACAGTTCTGTAACAGAACTATTACTTCCAAAAATCATTTATATATAAAAATGCTGCTTCTCCTTCCTTCCTACTACTTCCCAAACAATTATTCCATATAATAAAATGGAATGAGTGTTGATAAATTTTTTTTAAATCATTACAGAAAAAATATATTGACACAGGTCATGTTTTTCTGCAGATAGTGAAGCTGTATGACTAAATTTTTCAAAACTAATGGCACACAAATAGAGCTTTGCTTCAGTGAAACAACAGTATCAGATCTCTTGGAATTTATTAAGTACCATTAAATCACCTGTGAAGACTAATCTAAATCAATTCTAAAATCATTTCCAAAAAAAGCATTTATCACTTAAATTCGTGGAAAACACTTCATTTACTTCACTTGAGCAATTCTCAGACTTAATCATTCAAGATTAAAAAATTCCACAATTCTTAAATCATCCTAATAGCAACTTCTATATTTAGAAACGTGCTAAAAATTCATTAGAAAGTTACTATTCCAAAACAACTGCTTACAGCAGAGCTTTGTAGCTTAAGAATTTCCTAAATAAGAACCAAATCACAAAAGCTAATTCCAGCTGTAGTTCACTGCCACGAGTTACACGTATTTTTTGACCTTTAAAGTTGAAGTGTTAACTAATTGTTAGCTAATGAATTTAGTTTGTTTTTCTTTTTCTTTTCAGCAACGTCAATAACATTTATATATTGTCAACTTAAACCACTAATGCCCTCAAAAGTGAAAGAAAGTTTTAACTCCTCCAACCCCGACGTGGTCTTGAGTTGAAGTGAGGACAAGGCTTATATGCTGTATTATGGACCTCAGACTAATACAAGTCTATGCATGATCTCTCTTAAAACACCACCCTTTCCTCACAAGTCAGCAAAGCAGACAGAAGTAGACAGCAGCAGCTTCTAAGAACTTTTTTTATTGATGGCTGGTAATGTCCTCGTAGGGAAAATGCAGGCAAAGCAACCAAAAGGTGTGTGAAAAACAAATTACTGTGTTCCCATACTCTGCCCAGATCACACAATACACAGTTACTATTTACTGAATTTGTTTAACAGTTTGATAAAAAGTACTGGTATGCAACAAACCTAGTGCAAAGGAACTTCCAGCCACCACAGATAAACCACTCTAAGCCTCTTCTTCTTTGAGAAACTCTGGCTCTTGGTAGAGTATGATAGTCACTCTCATCATTTTCAAAGCCTTCTTCTGACATCATTAATGGCATTTCATCCAAATGAGAGGACTCATCTTCCACTTGGTACCTGGCAAAATGAAATAAAAGCATTAAATAAATAGCTACTACATCACTTTTTAATTACCGGAGATCTCCTAAAGTAACGAGTTAATTTTTGCGACATGAAATTTTATTAGAGAGGTATCTTCATCTAAACATCTCATTCAGTTGTGCTAACATATCAACAAGAAATTCTAATTTGAGTTAAAAATGTGTAATACAGCAAAAGGCTTGCAATCATTCTAGGGAAATTGTTGGGTTTTTTCTATAATTTGTACGTAGATCTGCAACTTCATACTTTTCAAAGAATTCTTTACAAGATTTTGTTAAGCAGAAGTTACTTGGCCAAGTTTATAGCAGATGCTAATGTCTGAGCTTTCACGGAAGCAGACTTTCACCTTCTTCAACTTGCTTTCCTGATGTCTGTTCCTGCATGCACAGGCCTCCAAGTCACACTTTCTACACAACTCATCAGTACCTTAGTTTTAATTATGCAAACATTATAGTTACTATTGTAATTCTACACAAAAACATTCAATGAGTCAAAACAGACTTCCTTGTGGGACCTAGGGAAACAACACTAAGCTAACCAATGTTCCTTTCCTTTCAAGAAACCATTCTCCAATTTTACATTTCTGGAACGTTTTTTATGGCAAGACAAAACACTGGCATATTTGATAAGAAAATTCCCCAAAGTGCATGGAAATCGAGTGGCTTTTTCAGTTCATATTTTTATACCATTGGGAAGATGACTGTAAGAAACTGCACTGTTACTCAGGTTTCCTTTCACAGACTGTTAAAAGGACTACGACTGATACCAATTAGAAGAAAATTTTAAAAGGAATTAAAACATTATAGTCAAGCAACGATCATCTATTTGTATGCAGTAACACATACAATAACCCTAATCAATAAAAACCTACAATACAGAAGATAAACAAAATGGTCAGAAAAGTTGTCTGCACAAAAGCTTACAAAAATACTTCTGTGTTGTTTGATGTATTTTTCACGTAAAAACTCTAGATATCTAAACATACTACTTGACACTATTGGTTATGGGAGTTAAGCAGTCCTTAAATAGGAACAGCTGATGAAAAGTATCTGACAAAATAAATCAGAAGATACTCTGCGTATGTATTTTTAAAATTCTTCCAATACTTTACAGCTCAGAAGAACATTAATCTAGTCTACATGTCATTTATCTACTTTGAATTTATTCTTGCACTGGCAGAAGTTAAGGAATAATACCTGGAGCTCAGTTGGGGGGCGGGGTGGAACAACCAACAAACCAACCAACCAAAAAAAGGTCTGACACCACACACAAGGAAAAGGATTGAGTCTCTAAAATATATGAGTGGCACAGAATTAGTAAGCTTGACTTTTATGAAGCTGTATTGTATAGTCATCTCTTACAATGTGTGTCCTGGGACCACCCTGTTTTCCCCACAGCAACCTCAAAACAATCTATATAAAAAATAGTAATTAGCAAAACCAAAAATCCATTCCCCTTATGTGAGGGAGCAGCTGGAGTACGTGGAGATCTGCCTGGGGATGGATAAAGAGCCAACTGAGAATTTCTGGGTTAGGATTAAAGAGAAGACCGGAAAAGGCAACATTATAGTGAGTGGCTGCTACCGATCACCTGAACAGGAAGAACAAGCAGATGGGGCTTGTTATGGACAAACAGGAGCAGCCTCACAGTCACAGGCTTTGACATTCACAGGGGATTTCCACCACCCTGATACCTGCTGTTGGGACAACACAAAAGGACATAAGCAATCCTGGACAGTCCTGCAGTGCTTTCCAACAACTTCATCCTCCAAGTAATCAGAGGAGCCAATGAGGAGAGGTGCTCTGCTGGATCTCCTACTCACCAAACCAGGAGGGGCTCACTAGGGGGACGTGAAGGTCAAACACAGCCTTGGCTGCATTGACCGTGAGATGGTGAAGTTTGCAGTCCTCAGGGCAGGGACAAGGGTGGCAAGCAAACTCACAACCCTGGACTTCTAGAGAACAGATCTAGCCTTTTCAAGAACCTCTTGAAAGAGTCCCATGAGATATGCTGTAGAAGGAAGAGAGGCCCAAAAAAGCTTGATAGTATTAAAGGATTGGGTCCTCCAAACTCAAGAGATTTCCATCCCAAGAAGTAGAGAAAAAACACCAGGAGGCCTGACTAGATGAACAAGGAGCTCTTGTCCAAACTCTGACGCAGAAAAGAAGCACACATAGGATAGAAGTAAGAAGAGGGAACCTGGGAGGAATACAAAAACATTGTCCAAGCATCCAGGGACAAAGCAAAACTACAGCCCAAACTGAATTGAATCTGGCCATGGATGTCAAAGACAAAAAGTCTGTAAGTAAGTGACAAAAGGAAGACTAGGGAAAATGTGGGCTCGTTGCCAAATGAGACAGAGAACCTGGTCACACACGACACAAGGCTGAGGTATTGAATGCCTTCTTTGCCTCAATCTTTACTAACAAGACCAGCCGTGGGGAGTCCCAGGTCTCAGAGTTCAGGGGGAAGGGCCCTTCCAACCCAAACCATTCTGTGATTCTATGTTACCAATGTGTTCAGACCAGATTAGGAAAAATAATAAACACACACCCCTTGTACCGCAAGCTGCAAGGCAACTGAGTAATGGAACTTTAAGCATGATAGATATTGTGAAGAAAAATTTTCCTCTGTTTCAAATTATGCAAAAGCACAACCACACTGCAATATACACAACAAAACAGAGGCACAGAATGGTTAGAGTTGGAAGGGACCTTAAAGATCATCCAGTTCCAACCTCCCTGCCCTGGGCAGAGACACCTCCCACCAGACCAGGCTGCTCAAAGCCCCATCCAGCCTGGCCTTGAACACCTCCAGGGATAGGGCACCCATAACTTCTTTGAGCAACTTGTTCCAGTGTCTCACCACCCTCACAATAAAGAATTTATTTCTAGTATCTAATCTAAATCTCCCATCATTCAGTTTAAAACCATTACCCTTCACCCTGTTGCCACTCTGTCATAAAGAGCCCCTCCCCATCTCTCCCATAAGCCCCCTTCAGGTATCAGAAGACCACTATAAGCTGTCCCAGGAGCCTTCTCTTCTCCAGGCTGAAGAGCCTCAACTCAGCCTGTCTCCATAGCGGGGGTGTCCCAGCTCTCTCATCTCCTGGATTCACTCCAACAGGTCCATGTCCTTCTTATGTTCGGGACCCCAGAGCTGGATGCGTCACTCCAGGTAGGGTCTCACCAGAGCAGAGGGGCACAATCACTTCCCTCAACCTGCTGGCCCCACTGCTTCGATACAGCCCAGGATACTGTTGGCTTTCTGGGCTGCCAGTGCACACTACCAGCTCATGTCGAGCTTTTCATCAACCAACACTCCCAAGCCCATTCTCTGCCCAACCTGCATTTGTGCTTGGGATTGCCATGTCCCAGGTGCAGAACTCTGCACTTGGCCTGGCTGAACTTCATGAGGTTTGCACGGGCCCATCTCTCAAGGCTGTCCAGGTCCCTCTGGATGGTAGCCATTCCCTCCAGCACATCAACTGCATCACACAGATTGGTGTCGTCAGTCTTGCTGAGGGTGCACTCTATCCCACTGTCCACGTCTCCAAAAAGGACCATTAAACAGCAATGGTCCCAGTACTGACCCCTGAGGAACATCACTCATAGCTGGCTTCTACTTGGACCATTGACCACAACATTTTCAGTGTGGCCATCCAACCAGTTACTTATCCACCAGGTGGTTCATCCATCAAATCCATGACTTTCCAATTTTGAGACCAGGATGTCACATATGACAGCGTCCAATGCTTTGTGTAAGTGCAGGTAGATGATGTCTGTTCTTTCCCCTTATCTACCAATGCTCTGGCAGTATTGTAAAAAGCCACCAAATTTGTCAGGCCTGACTTGCCTTTGGTGAAGCCATGTTGACTGTCAGCAATCACCTCCTTATTTTTCATGTGCCTTAGCAGAGGTTCCAGGAGGATCTGCTCCATGACCTTGCCAGGCACAGAGGTGAGACTGACTGACCAGTAGTTCCCCAGGTCTTCCTTTTCGAAAACAGGGATTACGTTTCCCCTTTTCCGACAGGAAAACAGGAATTTGTTTTGCCACAGGAACTTTACCAGATTGCCACAACTTTTTAAACATAGTGGAAAATGGCTTAGCAACTTATTGTTAAAGTTTCACACTATAAAGCTGCATGAATTTGTTTAATGTTAGGAGTTCCCTGAAAGATAGTTTTACGAAAATAGGGCTTTCAGAATTATTACCACCAGTGCCCGCTTACAAAAAGGAAAATAAAGTTTAAAACAAAGATGAAAAATTACCTTTGCAAACAACGTTGTTTGCAAAAACCTGCACCTAATGTTTAATTTAATATGGCAATCCAGCAATATGGTTTCCATTCTCATTACTATCAATGGTCATTAAGAAAAAAACATTATACAAAAAATTCTCTTTATAAAACAAGATTAGTTATTACATGTCAACATGTATATCATAGTAAATTACATGGATTATTCTCAGACTCAACTCATTTTAACACTAGACAATAAAACCACTACTTAGAAAAAGCTTAGGACATTATACTAGAACTCCCAGTAAGACAAGGCAGTCACATTCAATGAATTATAATCTCTCCTGGTTAAATTTGAAAATTACATTAGCACAGCTCTAACACACAGCTTTCCATTGCATTGTGTTTTGCTTTTAGCTATCCAAACAATTAATAGCGTATTTGTAACACCATCCAGTGAAATCACAATCTGCTAGCTGTACTGGAGTATACAGCAGGATATCACAAAAGTAAGAGATGCCCTTCACTTCTTTCTGTACAAAGTTAACAAGTGTCTGACTCAGAAAAGAATATCCTTTATATACAAGGATGGCACAGCAAGCATGGTTAAAGTCTCTCTTGAAGGAACACACTAATATAAGAGATTTAATGGAGAGAGACTTGGCTGAGAAACACATTCACAGACATGTATAATATTCAAATCAACTCTTATACATGTGGTAATATTTGTAGAGTACAGTGATGTCAATCATAATTTCTTTAAGGTTTTTAGCCATTATATTATAAACAAATATATTTTTCATAATCAGTACCTACATTTGCACTTTTAAATATAGAGCTTCAAGTACTGAAGATAATGAGCATAAGCACTATCATGTTTAGTAATGCTGACTTAAAAATTCAGCCTCTGAACTGGCAAGCAATTTACTCTCTTTCAAAAGCAATTTTGCTATTGTGTTGGGAAATTGTACTTCAGTATTTAAAAACAATAAGATAATGAATAATGCATTTTTCATAACTAGGATAAGGACAAAAATCTTTATGTCTTTGTTACCTACTATTTTTCTGCACTTAATTGCTTGAAGTGCTGATTTTCCTTGAGTGACAAATCAATTAACTATAATCCTAGAAACTTTTATTAAAATACGGAAGCACTGAATGCAACATGAATAAAGAAGCCAGAGTGAAGACATCAAAACTCTCAGCATGAATGCTACTAAATCAGATATGAAGACAACTATCTTTACAAAAATATGGTTTCCTAAGGAAAAAAGGAACATTAATATTAAACAACTTTCAACTAAATCTGACTACTACTAGGAATATCATTTAACGGATTTAAGTGAACATAAACCATGTGCAATACATACTTTTAAGTGAGATTTCGATATAAACATCTGCTGTGAAAACGATGCCTCAAGTCACCTGTAGCTACATCATTCCATTTGGATGGCTGCTTGCCAGAGCAGATGCAGCTGCAGAGTTCCACGGGTGCCATGACTGGTAATGGAAACCATTTTAATTTATTTAAGTCTAATCTGGCTACCTATTTAGACCTGCAATTATTTCTGTATTTTCTGCCAGCTTTCCATTGTTCTGGAAGAGCAAGTTCAAGGGTGCAGCAACAAGGTGCAAGAGGCAGGACAGTCATAACTGCGTGTTTTGCTGAGTTTACTCACTTGACAAATGCAGAAGCAGTATCTATGATGGATTTTTCTATCCGCCTGCTTAAAAGACATAGGTAGGATAGAAGCACCTTGTCAGACACTGCATGAAACAGTGTTTCTTTGTTGCCTATCACTTGCACCATAATTCGCAAGAAGGAAATAAAAAAAAAAAAAGCTGGTGTCTTATTGCAGTATTTCTTAAACCGAATGAGGAAGGGAATAGGAACATGTGGCAACAAGTCTATACAGGAACTGGTCACAGGAGATGGCTGTGGGATGCAGAGTAGCATGGAAGAGGCAGCAGTGGAAAAAGCTGCACAGAGAAGCTGAGAAAGACCAGGCACTGGAATTTGAGCTACCACCACTTGCCAGTATGACCGTGGCCCATGCCATCAAACAACGGTGATTTGGCCCAGTGGCTGCCGCCAAGCCACAGGACTCTCTCTGCTTCTGGTCATGGACAGAGGAAAGACTGAGAGATTGTGCTGCTTACTCCATCTCAGCCACATCCTGCTCTGCCTCCTGTAATTCCCTCCAAGGATTAACCTAGGGGAACACCTTCCCAGTCTGAGGATAAAGGAGACTGCCAAATTGTAGAAATGCAGAAGGAGGAAGGATGAGGAAGGGGACAGGCATATTTATAGAAAGAGCAAGAATTGTTTCTTGAAGGACAAACCACTGAACTGCTGCAGGCTGCCTGTGTCACTGACCTGACTGTTCAGATCCTGTCCTATGACAAAGAAAAAATATCCCAGGAAACTGCACAGCTGCAGGAAAAAAAATAATTATTAAGAAATGTACATTCATCCATAACCATATTTATAAACATACAACATGTTCTCATATAACTGCTCCTCTTAGTCAAATATCCAGCATCTCCATAAACCAGATTGCTTTGCTATAAGCTACCTGAGAAAAATCAAATTACAAGTACCTTTTTTCCCCCCCAAATATTCTTTTGCATTTCCAAATACTGGATGTTACTTTCCCCCCTCTAATTTCAAACACCTGTATGCTTTACACAGCAGTAATTTCAGTTAAACTACAGAGCAGTCATATTGTTCCTAGATTATGACAAAGTGGAAAATGGAAAAAATCTTCTGCAGCTAAATGCATGGAATGTAAAGAATTTCCTTTAACCTCTTCCTCCAAAACACAGGCAAGCTATTTCAGAAGTTTTTAGAATTTAATAGAGCTTGCCACTATTTGTCCCTGGTTAGCTTTAGTTGTGCCTTTAATGTAAGAGCACCCCTAATTAGTATTATTTGGGAAGTCTACAAATTCAAGTGCTGGCCTAAAAAAACCCGCATGGACATACAGCAAATAATCCTACTACAAATTTACATGCATTTTCAAGGACAGGCATGTCAGAGACCTCTACATGGAAGAGGACGTAGTATTCCAACAGTTATAACAAAAACAAACTAAAACCAACATCTGGACCGCTTTTAAGGAAGCTGAAGATTTGTAGAGCTCAAGATTTATATCTAGTTTCAATACTTAACTTTGCTTTTGTGTCCTTGCCTAACAGGAAATGTAAAAACCTACTACAATCCTCCCATGAGCACAGTGTATGTTTACCCACTGGAGAACAAAACATACTACTACTGCATGCAGGCAAGTTTATTACTGTGTCACTGAGGTGAATAATATTTACTGCAATAAAACCAAATCAATCAAGTTGCCCCAGACCATTTACAAATTATGCAGAGAGATTCTAGAAATACACAAGACAGCATTTCTGATTGACTATTAATATAAAACAAATAAATAAATGCTGGCATCTTCTGCTACGCAGAACTAGGAACTAACTGAGAACTAACCCTTACATCTGTTGAGATAAAGACCTAAAAGCAGACTACATGGCTATTACCGAAGCAGCACCTTATCACGTAGCTTATCAAAAATTGTTTAAATCATGGATACTAAAACTACAGGTTCTACCAGACACTTACATAAAGCAAGTGCTCTGAACGCTATTTGCCTTCTTTTTCTCCTAGCTCACACTTTCTTACCAGAGCTATATGCAGATCTCCTGACTTTACTTCATCTGTATAATGAAGTCTTTGTGAAAAAGGGCACCCTGCCTTATTTCCCTTTGCTTACCTTTCAAAGCGCTAAGCACATCCTAATACAAGATCTTTTTCAACTCATGACAAGATGAGTGAGTCTGTATTTAACAAATAGGTACCAGAAATACCAAAATATACAGCAGCACCTGAGGAACATCATCTACATTCACCAGACCCCTATTTTTAATTAGTAGGGTACGTCATTGATCACAACAGCGGGACCGTTCTATCACTGTCGCTGGGTATTGTTATTGACATTCTAGTCCAATCAATTGTTTGCTCTCCCCGTTCTTAGCGATCCAAAGGCCTGCCCAAGCTACACAAATCACTGTATTTAGATACTACAGATAGAAACCAGGAAGACATGCAAATACAGGGCAAAAATAATAGCTTAAACATGACCAGCCTTAGAAATACGTTTACAAAGTCTATTCTACTGCACCTGCAGTCACGTGTGCTCATTACAAAAGACAGCATCATCTGCAATAGCAATTTGAAGTTCTGAAACTTTTTTTGCCTGATGATTAAAATTCTTCAGATCAGGTTAATTACCCTAAGAATAATCATGCTAAAGATTATGACTGTCTATAAAAACTACCTTGGTGCAAAACAGTATTACTAGTGCAGAAAACCACATAAGGACAACTATATCCAAATACTCAGTTCTAAGCAACGTCAAGTCAAAGAACTGCAATTAGTTACTAAAAATCACTTAGAGTTTCCCATGTCATAAAAATATATGTCTGCAGACAAAGTACTACGAACCATTCAAATACAACACCCATGAAAGTGGCACACACAAGAATTATTTTACAGCTGTTATTTTGAGCAGCTCTATATGGGTGTAATATGGTTACCTGTGTCATTAAATCAAAGATTGCTCCGAAAAGCAAAAGCCACAGAAACCAAAATGACAGGACACACTGCATAAAAGCTCTGAAAACATTAACATACGGCAAGGTCATTTTTCAAAAGTTAGATATCAAACAAGTTTGACCTTTGCTACAGGTAAAAATCTCAGAATCTACATCTATCCCAAATGAGGTGCCAGTCCCAACAAGCAGTATTAACCTATGAATAAAATCTTCACCAAAAAAACCAACACGCAGTCCAGGACTTATGAATATGTACACCAATATGTGAACACATTGAGAAGTTAAAAAAATTCACCACTAGCTTTTTTTTCTAAAAACTAGTGGTACTTCCTAACTCGAGTCTTGAAAACATAGACCCAGCCACTGTTATGCAAACGCAACATCCCAAGTACAAAGATGCCACGCAAGCAACCCTGCTGGAATAACCAGAATTCAGAGACAGCATCTCATACTCAGCCTAAATATTAATCAGAGACATGGTTCAAAACAGCAACAGTGAATCTCCGTCCAAAACCACATTTCAGGAAAGGCCAATGACAAAGGACAGTACATCCTGCAAGACACTGACATCAATTTCAAAAACTTTTTAATATGAAAAGAAAGGAAGTTCTGCTTTGCAAAAGAGACAAACACTTTGAATTGTGGGTGAGGTAATTAAAAAACAGGGGGGCAATAGTTCTCCTGCAAAAAGAACACACAAGATTGATCTAATTTGTAAGAAAGCCTAACAATACAGACAATTCGTCAAACTACACAATTCTACAGAGATTTCTTCGCACTGCATTTGACCCTTTCCTCCTTCAGCTAAAACAAAAGGCAGAGCTGTATTTGAATAACCATTTGAATACAGCAGCGTAACATACAAGGCTGTGTGTTTCAATGCATTCTCATTTCCAGTGCACTTCAACATCTACATATTAGTTACTGTAACATAAAACACTGATGAGGAACACCACTTTTGGTTGTTCAGAGTTCATGACATTTCTAGCAAGCACGTGTTGAACCTGGAACATCCGTAATTTTCGGTACCACAGTAACAACTGATAAAACTCAGCCAGTTGCAGAAAACTTCTGTCCTACAGAGAAGTGGGTTACACTAATGTTTAGCTGCCAGTTCTGTATGCCCAAATGTTGTAAGCGCTTTTGTTCTAAACATTCAGAAGTACCCAGGGAAAGAGATTCATAGGAACTAGCAACATTTTAGAAAAACTGCAAGAAATAACCAATTATAACTATATAAAACCCATGCAATGGGTAAACTCCACTGAGGCATATCAAGGCTTGGTTTTTTGAACAATTACAGACATTTAGCAAGGCTTTCCAGACCTACAGTTGTAGCAAAATAAATTATGAGCTTTCTGTAAACAGCATTCTACAAGAGATGTTAGGTCCTATTAACTGTAATTGTTACACAGGCTCAACAAATAGCATTTTGAGCTATTGGTGGAAGTTTTTATTCTTAATTATTGCATTTAAAGTATCAAGATCCTGGCATGTAATTTCCTACTGGAGTATGAAGAATAACATCTGAACTGTGAAAATCACATTGTGGTTCAGAACTAGAACATGTCCTTCTAACAACTGGAAGCAGGCATCAGGTATCAAAGTATTTTAACAAAACTCACTTCAGACATCAGAAATTAAAGAAATCACAGAATTACTGTGTATGTATCTAGTATTATCTGTTGATATTTCTATGTCTCTACTCTTTGGTGGTTTACCGTGAAACCTAGCCAAACCTAGCCTTGAGTAAATGATAACCAGAAGGACTATAATATTACTGGGAACAACCTTCATTTAAAAGAAAAGCGTTAGAACAGTAATAATACATTCAGTCATCTTACTTTCCATGTAATATGAAAATTTGTTTGACATTTCTAAGTAACGGGGAAGCATGTGAATTCTCAGTAAACTGAGTCCTGCAGACTTCCATTCCATTTTGCCTGGAATGGATATTTTTTTCTATTATACGTACTTTGTGTGAAATAAGCTATAATGCACCAGCTGTTAAGCAACAAGTATGCTGCATTTACCTGGACAAAGCACACATAATTCAATTATTTTGTTCTTTTTTCCTTTCTCGAGTAATTTTCTTTTCTGCTAATGACATAAGAATGAGAAATCCAAAATAATGGTACAGCCAGTTGCCTTAAAGCAGAGCTGCTGTATCAGTGTGCAAATCGCAGGGACAAGCAACAGCAGTTGATCTGCCCCATGACTTGCCCTACTGCAGCCACCTAACACATTTAGCGTGGTCGTTGGTAAGTACACCACTGTGACCCACACTATGAATAATCAGGAGACACTTCCTTCCAGCGACTGTTTTTCATGATGTCACCTTTCTGAATACCTGGAGTGACACTGAATTTATGTAATACTGGATACAGGACCTGATTTTGTTGTACCAGCTCAATACCTCACACTTTAACCCTATCAGACCAAATGCTGCCGCCATCGTATGTTTGTAAGTGCAGGACACCTGAACAAACCAGGTATTCTGCTTACAGATAATGAAGGTTGTTTAGCTCATTAGCAGCTTCAAGATTCCATCAGACTTCTTGTTTTCCTTCCATCACCCTCACATGACAGCACAGTTCACTTCCTTCCTGTGTTTAGCAGTTGATTACTCTGAGGCTGATGATGACGAATCCACATCTAACATGGGAGAACACGCATGTGAAGTAAAACTTAAAATTTAAGGTAGTCATGGATGTTCTCTGGTCCTCTTTTCCCTTCTCAACGTAAGCAAAAAGCAGCAGCTATTTTTCCTGTAGTTAACAGATCCTTCACGCTGAAGGACAAAGCGCTGAAACAATCACCTCTTTTTCCTCGAGCTTTCTACTATTCGAGTTGAATATATTAAGTAATATCAATATTCTTTAGTAATTTGAAGATTAACAACTTTTTACTTCAAGACGGATTTCCTTGGTTCCTAACAGTTGCACACAAACAGATCTCTGTCCATCTGAGGTAGGGGAAGATGGCAGAAGATTTAAAACCTGAATTTCTACGGCAGAAGTAGTAAGTTGCCCTTAAACATCAAAAATAAATGCAGAACAGGATGCGTATGTTCATTGAACAATAGGTAACATTTAATATGTATTTTTAATTTTCTTTTTAAACAGGCCTTAACATATACAAAGTGAATATATAAAATACATTAATCTTGCCACGTTTACATAGGAAGTACATCCCAGGTTCTGAACTGGCTACAATTTATTGTAAAAGGGTACAATTTCAGCTGTGCATCATCAAAGTTTCTTTGGGTGTGCAGGAAAAACACTTTGCAGCTTTAGAATACCTGCTATCAGTCTGTCAAAATAACCTCAAAAAGCTCAAATCGCATGAAGGACAAACACTGAAGGAGAAAGTCTTTGTCTTCACTGCAAAGTGAACTACAGCAACACTGGCAGAGACTCCTATAGACTGCTTAGCTCAAGCAAAAGAAGTCAGCCTTCAAATTAGCTTTGAGGCCACTGAAGGTTAGCAACTGATGAGTCGTATTAACTGGTGTTGCACAGCAGTAGGGCAATCAATTTGAGTTAAAAAACACTACCACGCTGAAGTTAAGGATCTCTGTATAAGACTTTCAAAAGACTGTAAATTCTTCACTGAAGAAATAAATCACAGCAAGTCAAATACTCTTGAGGGCCCAGAAACCACAGTACTGGATTAAACCTGAGACACAAACTCTATTATATTTTAATCATTGTTTGTTTCTGCATATCAAGAGACCTCAGTGACATCACTTCAACACTCTTAAAAGCATCTGCAACATCAGGACCTTTGCTGCAGTTTCCACAGGAATGCAAGGCTTCTTCAAAGTCTGTGCTGAAGATAAAGATTAGAAAAGCAGGATGAATCACTCAAAGACACAGGAGCCATAGTTCAATTAGAAGCTTAGAGTCCTAAGACTTAAAAGTTGTAGTTCAACTGTCTACATTGCCATATTCCCTCTTTGACTTTATGCAAGACCCCTGTAGTAGAATCTACACAAGCATTCCCATGCTTTTGTTACAGGCCCATAGGACCCCTCTAAAAGTGCAAGAGGTCTCACAAATCCAGGGTGTGGTATTCTTTAAAGAGAATGACCAACCAACTCAACTCTCCGTAAGAGAAATACAATGAATTAAAGTGAGAGGAGAGGTTGGTGTATTCTGATTCTCAGAGCTCAAAACAGCAATTTAATCAAGCAATCAAAATAAAGAAACATAATAAATATGCTTGACAACTTTTAAAGTTTATATACACCTAAGTATAGTTGAATATAAATAACAAAAATCATAGGTAATCATACTGGAGAATCAGTAAATTAAATACCTATCACCTGCACTTGAGAAATACATAGGTATTGAAGACCATAACTCTGAAAGCTGTAATCTAAACTGGAAGGAATTTAATCCACAATCTCTGGAGGGTGATGTTGATCAAACAAGATAGAACGGAAGAAGCAGGTATGTAATGAATCAGTAGTTCTACACTAGATCTTACAGCTTGCCACATCTGCTCATAAAGCGGGGTTTTAACAGTTTGTATAAATAACTGTAACTACTGTCTGCAAACATACCTTCAATAAAATTGTGTATCTAGTTGACTTATGAACTCAGCTCATCACATCTATAGCATTTTCCAAATCACCAAAACACTCCTCTGTAACCTACAATAAAACCATCTGACACCTTTCATGGTCTGGACTAAGTTTTTGCTTCCCCTTTCTCTTATTTCCCTTTTTTCCTCCCATGCACAAGACCTACTGAGAAGCTTACAATCATTCCAGCAGGAGCTTCCGCCGCTTCAGTTCTCTGAGGCATAGGCACAATGATGATACCACTGCCCTTACCCCAAGACAGAGGACAAGCCTACTACAAGTTGTCAGACATTCAAGTACGAGCAATATGGGGAGAACCACTACTATGGCAGACCGCCCTAAAAGCTCATGAATGTTCACAAAAAATAATTTTCTCTAGTTTAAGAGTTAAGACAACATGATTTAACCCTAACCTACTCTGCACAGTTTTAATTCTGTAAGCTACTCCGTACTGACAAAGTAAGTCCATTTCGTTCATGATGAAACGTGAACACTGATGAACAACAGGACCAACTACTCTGCTTTCAGAAGGTCCATTTACTTCAGATTCTACAACCGTTCCCTCCAGTCCTTGCCTACACAGCCAGTGCTCTACAAAAGCCAAGAGAAAAAAAAAA
>VXBJ01003627.1:700505-743005 GCA_013400055.1 Nycticryphes semicollaris
TTTCATCTTTTTGCATTTATAACAAGTGGCAGAGATCCAGAACCTATGATTTATGGAACTTATGATCTCCTGGTTTAACTGGGAATGAGCTGTCCTGGAAACTGTTTTGCATTTGTTGCATGTACCTGCTACAGGTGCAGAACCTATCTGTATCTACTTCTGCCTGATGTCTCCAGAGGGCAGTTTATAATAATTTATACTTTCGCTACCGTTCTACTTCTGCTGTAAACATTCAAGGTTAAGTGCTCCCTCCCTCCTAATCCTCTTTATGTATCCAGTCTGGGCTAGGGTAAGGGAGCCGGGGGGGGATGAAAAGCAGTTTGAAGCTAATTCATTCTTCACTATGCTTCTCGGAGCCAAATTTTAAAATCAGTTATAATAGAGTAAATCTGTGGAATTGATACAAAAATCAGTTGAATATGAAAAGAAGAAATGAGTTTCAACGTTACATGATACAACATTTACATTGCTTTTATACTAGGTATTTTCTCATCTCATCCCTCAAACCGCCTTGCATTTCCATTTTAATTGTGGAACTTTTTTCATCAGTGCTGATCCAGATCAGTATCTTTCTTCAGATTTTCAGCAAATTGCAAATCGGTCCAAGACACCTAGAGGCTTAATAAATAAATACATAAATAAATAAATCACTGGCAAAACCTGAGCAACAGCATCACAGAATGAATCCTTTCTTTAAGCGAAGAGATGAAGGCAGCAAGGACATCTAAGCCAAATAAATTCTTACACTGTCAGTGAGGGGGCAGAACAAATACAAAACAGAGGGAGCTAAAAAAGCTACAGTTAATAGCTTTAATAATTTGAATAGCAGTGCCTTCACAGCATCAATCCACATCAGGAGGGTGTAACAAAATGTCTTGCTGTGGGAAAGAACAGAATTGGAGATACTGTTTTCTCCAAGAGGGTTCATGTTCTAAAAGATTACTTCAGACAAATGAAGCCGCGTGCAATTCAGGTACACACCAAAATCGTTTATAAACACCAGTAGGAAGTAAAAATAATCATGCAAAATATTAGTATACTATAAAAATAAACTGGAATGCAATAGATACTGCAAACAAAACACTGCTCACATATTAAAAAAAAATTACTGTTGTCTACATAGCTACAAGAAGGAATATTCTATTTCTACACATTTCATTTTTAATATTCACAGCATTCAGTGTTTGTCAATTAATTGTGCTCCCAGCTGTTACATTTCTTTCAGACCTTCCTTCAAGGTCTTCTCTTTGGTAAATGTCAACTCTCTGCAGCTCTGCGGGATTTATGGACTGCTAAATCTCTGCTTCTCCTTTTGTAGTCCATCCTTACCAAACTGTGGGTCCCGCAGCACCAGCTTCACACCAGCTGTGTGCCACCCTCACCTGTGTTCCACCCGGTTTTTCTTTTAGAATAAAATACAAGAAATGCCTTCTCCAATTAAATCAGATAAATTACATCTCTGTTGTATTTTGGATTTTGCTTGAGTTACATCTTCTAGCCCATAAGAGGTCTGGCTGCAAAGGCATTTTTCCCAATTCACTTGGCAACAGATAAGGCAAAAAAAAATGCAAGCTAATCCCGGAGTACTTAAATCAAACAGGTTTAGAAGCAAAGGTGGACTTTGGTGACTTCTGATAGAAATTTCAGTCATGCCTTCATTTAAGATATTAATTGTTGGTCGTGGATAAATAGAAGGAGAAAAATAAAATGCGCATTATTTTACTGAGCTTTCACAATGACTCTTCAGTGAGAACCATCTAGTAATTTTTCAGAGCGTCTCTTCAGTTATGTTAACTTCTAACTTAAAATTGTTTCAATAAACATTTAAAAATCCCATGCTTTTTAATTTCTAGTTAGCTTCTGAGATAGTCTTTCTTGTTCCCTTAATGTATCTACACTCAATCCAAGATTTTTATTTGTAATTGGAGAAAAAAAGCCTGTGGACTCAAAACTTTTGAGCTGGATTAACAACTTCTGATCTTCTCTTAAAATCAGAGACCATCCAATAAAATCTTTCCATCATCTGTGGTGCAAAATCAGCAGCAAAGCACACCAGCACTTTGGAAGGACACAATTTTTTGTGTGTTCTCAGTGGGTTTATTGTAGCAAATTCCACGTTATTGATTTTTCAAATAAATAAATACAGCTGCTTTAAGTACTCTTTGAAACTGAAAGAAAATGCACCCATGGATTAGTTATAAATTTTATGTTGTTTCAGAGCTTCTGAAAAGGTCATGGAAGGACAAACAAGGCCCAAGTGTAAACTTGAGTGTGCAGTTGTGATTGCTGGTATCAGATTCACTGGATCTGATTTCCTTTCTACAGTTTCTGTTACGATAGTGACCAGAAGCTTCAAGTAGGATTAGGGGGTCTTTGTTCTGAGAGCTTTACAGAAGTAGATGAAGAAAAAAGGGTCCCAGATGATAAGTGACTAAATACTTAGTGGCTTGTATAACTTATCCTTCAAAAGTCAGAAATTACTTAAAATCTCCTCTTTCCCTCATATCTCTTTATGTCTGCCCCAGCCATCAGCTCAGGCTCATAGCAAAAAGGTTTCAAAAGGTTTCTTATTTGCCTCAGACCTACTTCTGAAACCTTTTTCTCCCAGTCATTTTAGCCAGGCAGATCTGGCTCCTGTTAAAACCTAGGCATCATCACTTTGTGTACTCATTTCACCCCAAGCAGCAGTTTGAATCTTAGAGATTTTCCCTGTATGGCATCTATTATCCATATAGGAAGCATAATTTTACACATTCTTAGCCTCATGACTGCTATTGCATACATTTTTCTGGTATTGGGAATGGCAGCTACTCTCAGATCAACTCAGAATAAGTTGAAGAGGTCATTTTCCCAGCTCGTCACTTTCAGTGTCTTCTTTCTATGTCCTTCCTCTTGCTTCTTCCCTAGTATTGCATTGAACAGCAACTTTTTCCCACTCAACTCATTATTTCTGACCAATCAACAGATAATTCCAGTGGGTTTTGTCTGCACGTATAATTTGCAAACATTTTCTCCCATTCCTTCATCAATTCCCCATAAATGAAAAAAAAAAAAAAAAAAGAAGGATTCATTGCTCTTTTTCAGAATTAGGAAGGGTCAGCTTCCTTCCACAATGCAAACTCAAACCAGGGTTGCCTGAGGGCATAATACTGGATGAAGAACACCACTTGTTATCTCCAAAATACCAGGATAGAGACTGATCAGTCTATAAACATGAATTACTTGCAGCTTGCAACATCCTTATCCAGTTTTAGTTTACCTAAATCTGGAAGAATTGTGTTGGTAGCCCAACACAGTATTTATGAAAGTAGAGAATGTTGTTGTGCAGAGCCTTAAGACTGAACAGGAATAGGTACCTCATATAGCAGATAAAATAGGTTACCCACCAAAACCGGCAGTGATCATAAATAGTTTAGTGTGTTGGTTGGAAATAACACATACAGTCTGAAACACATAGAGACTGAAGTCAGCAGGATGTAATTTCTTGGGCTATAGAGGCCATAGTCCATGATGTTAGTGAAAATTATTATATCACCATAATTACAGGTGCAAGATGCAACAACCCAACAGACCAAACGAGATTGAAACACACAGCGAAGGGAAGAGAAATAAAATGTTCCTTGAATTTCTTTTATAGACTGTATGTACAACTGTAAGGACAGGATGATAGGACAGTCAATTCCAGCTTGCCATGTATCAATCTTTTGGTAAAAAGAAAAATTTTTGTAACTCCAAATTAACTTTCTATTAAAGGAATCTGAAGGAGTCTGTGTCTTACACAGATTTCAGGGATATTTATTGAATTCATTTTTGAAGGCTGCTAATACGGAAAAGACAGGAAGGAAAGAGCGAGAGGTAGATGTGCCTTGCACCTTTGAGTTAGAAGGTCGCTGGCAAGGAGAAAGCAGGGGAAGAATCAAGGAAGAAGCTTGTCAGAAAACTGGAAATCTTAGGGATTTTTTCTGCTCTCATAAGTTTCCTTAAAGCTGAAGATGGTTTTTTGTTTGGAGATTATATGCTTTTTTTGTAGCTTCTTGAGATTTTTTTTTTTTGGTCTTTCTACAAATTCCATTTAAAACAAGCAAAGGCATGAGTAGTCAGTTTTCACTCCAAAACAGAGGTACTTGAAAATAATGTTACAGGCGTCTGGTGCAGTTTGGCTACACAGTTTGAAATTATCTGACCACTAGCAGATACATTTGGGATTAGCACTGACTCATGCTGTCCTGCCCAGATCATTGGTCTGTCCTTTGTTTCTATGAAATTTATGGATTTCTATCCACATTGCTATTAAATATTAATCTTCTAGCAAGCATGTGAAATCTCAAGTTGCATCCAGTTTGCCTTCTTGAAAGAGGCAAGTTAATTAGTATTAAAAAAAAGGAGGAGGATGTGCCCTGCAAATTTTATATGATATTTTCAAGAAAATAAAGGTAACAACTTTAAGGCCAACGGCATTTCTTCTGAAAAAGCAGAATTGGTGTCTTACACTGGATTTCCCTTTGTACTAGTAATGTGCAACACAATCTCTATCAGAAGAGAAAACTGATATTACTAGAAGACTGCCCTTTGAGGACTAGGCTGAGATGGAAGCATCACTGATAAGAAGAAGAAATGTATCCTTGGGCTTCTCTGAAAAAGGAACAATTTGGGTGCGGTGGTACATAAAAGATGGAGTTCAGAATGGGCCTGTGGCCTTAGGCTTCATTTCAACAAAGCATTCAGCAGATGCCTCAACCCCTCTAGGGTCTCTGAAATGTCAATGAAAACATTTATTTTTCCTTTAGTGCTCCCAGAGAGAATGAACTATGGAAAAAGAGAAGAATAACTCGTGAGGTGAATGGGGTTCATGCGGGTGATTTGAAATTCCATTTCTCCTCAGGCGTCCTGGTCAGCTCCTTGCCTTCTTAAAGGAAGGAGCCTTTGTGCTGGGGGTTTTCAGAATGCTAGACAACACATTTTGGAGGTGATCTCCACACAGCACAGAAAGCAGTTTCAACACTTGATTAACATTCTCCATATCCCATCGATTACAAAGTGCATCTGGCCCAAGCAGGCTTCTGAAAGCCAGCTAGTAAAGTGACGTTTTCCCCTGTGCTTCAGCAAGTCCATGTGCCATCACAGAGTGAAGAGCCTGAGGTTTCTTCCCTTGCTGAGGGGGTAAATTTGGGCAACCCTCCATGATGTAAAGAGCAGGTTCACTGAGAAGAGAAGTGAAAGCTTTGTGGTTAGATACTATCTAACTTCTGAGTATTTTCTTTCAGTCTTTCTGCTTATGAGACGGAGTTAGAAGAGAGAAAAAAAAAGAACCTAGGCAAAATGTGATCTTTTTTACAGCCTACAAATCCCAAGCCCTGATATACATCAAGAAAATACTTTTCACAGCTTAGCCCATCCCTAGCACATTATAGGCACAGGTACTTTCAGAAAGAGAAGGCGCCCCTTAAATCCAAAGACAAAATTTCACCTGTGTTTGCATTCAAAACATGTATAACTGAGATGCAAGAAGCACGAACAAACTGTCTTGTAACGGTGTTTTACATATATATCTACACATGCAAGCTAAGAAACTTAGCTAGGTAAAGTGACCATTTCTTTCTAGTATTACAAGTTGTAAAGTTTCAACTCTAACTTGATGAAATGAGAAGGTCTTCGTCAAATTTCTTCTAATGAATAGGTCTTCCATTTATAACTGCGTCTCCCATATCAAACCCACCAGGAGCGAAAAAACAGCAATTATTTATAATAACTTTATTGGGTATAATTTCCATCTGTCTTTGAAAGCTCCGCCTGCTGTTTTCAGGCTGTGCATGTTAAACAGAAGTGCTTACACTTGACCTTGCTCTTGATCCACTCTTTGTGCGCAGCAGTGCCTTTCTTCTTCTGAAGGATAGGTACAATTTGTGTCCACATAAATTATACTGTACTTGCTATTAACATTCTTTTATCTGGTAATTTACTTACACTGATTGTGTTGAAGACTGTTCTATGAGCTGTTGATAATGCAGGTCTATGATTTGGATGTACTATGTCATTCTTAATTTAGGACAAGATTGAAAGGAGGTGACAGCTTTCTGTAACACATGCAAAAAATCATGTCCTGGCCACATGCAGCCAGGAAAACATCCTTGGTTGTATTTGCAGCAGGAAACGTGTTCAGCCTTGGCATCTTGGCTAAAGTAATTATTCTGTCTAAATCTTCCTGCATTGCCAAATGGGTGATTATGGTATTTTCATATATTCCATGCTTTAGATTCATGGAGTACATTAGCATGGATAAACTCCATCCTATATTGCATTGGAGAAGTAGCAAACAGAAAAAATTATCCATGCTTCCTTCTCTTAACAAATAGTTAAGACTGAGACAAACTCATGTGATTTAGCTTGTCCAGCCAGCCCTAAGACTAGATATGCAACACTACCGATAGACCGAAAGACTGGTGGTCATGAAATCATGATCTGTATTTAGGGTAAATGCTGCCTATTAGTAGATTAGAATAGTGCAGTGCTGCACCCTCTCAAAGAAGGGAGGGAAGAAGAGAGGGATCTAGCCTTCCATTCATGCAATCCCATCTCCTAACAACAGGTTCCAAGCAACTGATGATTTGACATTGAAAAGTTCTCACAGGATGTTTATGATGGCACTATCGCATCTCTTTTTCATGCAAGGACCCAAAGGAAAGTACAGATAACAAGAATATGTAGCGCATAAAAGACAAAAGGTAGGAAGAACCCAAATATATTAGGTAAATTCTCTGCCTTTGGTTCTGTTTCTGCACGGTGCTGAGGTTTTCCTTGAAGGTGCTGAACACTCTCGGTGATTTAGGAAAAGAAATGAAGGATGCTTCTCTGGCTACTCTGAGCTCCATCACTGAAAAAACCTCCTGCATTTAATTCGCTCAAAGATTATGGTTTCTCCCTGTCACTAAGGAAGAACTTCAAGATGTTAAAAGGCAGATTTCTTCCATGAAGTGTAAATGTCTCACACTTTTGTAAACTAAGGTTTTCTTTTTCTAAGATTTTTTTTTTCAAATTAATGCCAAAAACCTCCCATAAATAGCAAAAAAGAGGTTTTTATAAACTGCATATTTCTGAATCATTTCTTATTATGATAGGAATAATAAAAGCCTACTTATAGCCTCTCTCACTGTTAAGCTTATTCTTATAAAGCCATATGACAAAAAACCCAAGTAAATAACTGCTTTATATGACCAAAATAAGCCTTGTTCTTTATTTATATGCGTTCAGCAAAGAGACAGAGCCCCAAAGTGCCAGCCTCATCCTGCTGCTACACAGATCTGGCAATCAGTGTTACCCAGTGTCCGGGTCCCAGGAGGCAGCAAACAGCTTTGCAGCACTGAATATTGTACTATTATTATTTTTAGGGTTTCAGTATAGTGCAGGCACTCGCTTATATTCCTCTCATATTTTACCTGCAAGTGAATTTGTTTTAATATCCATTTGCTAAGGAAAGGGTTTGGTTTGTTTTTTGGTTTTTTTTTAAAAAAAAATCTTATTCAAAATAAAGCGCGGGTAACATTCACAAGCCGCTGTGGACAACACCCTTCTTGTATCCCTGCACACAGTATCCAAAGACCGCTACTTCATACAGATTCCCAGTTCCCTGTATATCCAGTCCATATCGGGAAAGACAAGAAGGAAGAAGCTGGAAGAAAGGTTTGGGGCCCCTCCAAATGGAAATACTACCTTAGTCCTCTTCTGGAACAACGAAAGTAGTGACAGTTTGTGGTACTAAGCTAGGCTGATCAAAAGCATACAGACAAAATTGTTTTGATGGAAAACTGGATTTCAATTAAATCCTTATTTAGAAAAGTCTTTCCCATAGATGAAAGGAAAGATGATGCCTTTTTCTTAGGGCTTTGAGAAAACTAGAAGAAAAAAATCAATCTGCGTTCAGCCTCATTATCAAAGTTTCTGACAAAGAGAAAAGAATGAGTGAGGCAATTCTAGGTTCACTGTTTCTGAGATAGCACAGCTGTTCCTCTGTCCCACACTGAGTTATTAGTGCAATATTAAATGAAGTTCTCCTGCTCTGTACAGGTACCGTCATATATTTCATGTAAGAAAAAGCAGATGAGACGCTTTGGATCATCACATCTGCAGTGAAAGACTAGTCTTGAAAGAATAAATCCTGAGCTCAAGAACTAACTTTGCAGCTTATTAACTTCCACAGGTACTTTTCCCTCTTCATTCATCTAAAGGATATTAATTGATTTAAGTTGCTGTTTAAATTTGTAAGGGATATACAGATATGTATTTTTATGAACACCCTCTTCAAGCTGTAACATCTGCTGGGGCTTTGAAGCATCCCAATGTCATTATCAGCTGTTATATTCAATCAGCCACAACATTATTTATCTCAGTCAGTGATTATTTATTTGTGGTTCAGAGACTTTGTTCAAATATGGATTAAATTTTAATATTAACAGTGTAAATGAGTAGCTAAGAACAATAAAATTTTCCATTCTGTCATAACACAAAAATATTTCCACAGGCATTCATTATTTTCAATAGTAAAAGGGATTGGTGTGTAGCTTTTTCGATGTTTCATGAAACTAGATAACATTTACTTATTCCAGATGTTGCCTGCTATTAAAAATCAGAAACAAAGCAACATTATGAGATTATTATTTTATTTCTGCAACATCTTGTGCTAGATATTATGCTTGCCTCTCTTTGTTTCAAATAATGTAATTAGTTCTCTGATATCAAACCGTGATGTAAGCTGAAACAATGAAACTATGTAACTATTTTTATTATTACTACTATCACAATTTAATGTTAGTGCATGACTGAGGATCTGACTCAATATAAAGCCATATGCAAAAGGCAATAAGTTGCATACAAACGGGAGAAAACCTATTAACATTCCAAAGCTTTTCGAGGTGTGCCTTCTTTAAATGCCACAGTTTTTGAACGCATTCCTCGATGCTACAACACATTTAAGTCTTTTTTTTTTTTTTGCCATCTGGCAACTTCTCCGGGTATCCAGCATGACAAATCCAAAGGTCCTCAGAGCTGGAGAGCTTCAGCTGAGTGGAAGAGTGAGATTTGGATTTGGATACCATAGAGCACATCGCTCCTGTCACAACTGCCTCAGCTCTCCCAGGTAGTTCAGTTCATGGTACTGAGCATTGTTGTAAAAGTTTTTCAGAAGCAGTAACCAAGAAATATCATCGGTCTATGTGCTGTATCATCATTCTGGTGAGGAATTAGCAGAACCTCTTTACAATTTTTCAGTTTCCTATGGTTTTCTCCCCATCCATTTTCCTTCAGTTGCAATCATTAAGTATTATATCCACTGCTTTGAAAAAGAATTAGGAGAAAAGAAATTCCTTAATAACTGCATAGTGTAATAAAAGGATGCTGCCCTTTACAAATGTGAAACACTTAAAGTGAACTTCCACAGGTAAAGTTGGCTTTTGCTATTATTTTCAAGCAAATGCAGTCTAAAATAGCAGCAGTTCCTTGATCTCTTCTTTTTGTAATGTGCTCTTCTGCCCAATTGCTCTTCCCATTAAGGACATTTTTCTAATAGCAAGTCTAAATGTTTCCTCTCTTAGTTTCAGGCCATTGCTCCTTATTCTACCAGAAAGTATTTATATTCTGTGACCATTTCTCCCTTGAGTCCCTGTGTTTTCTAGGCTGTATAAATATCAGAAGCGACCACGCTGCAGGGTGTCACTGCATGTGCTGCGGTACACCAGTCCTCTAGATGGTTAGTATCATGCAGGGTGTAACACATGCTCCAAGGCAAGCGCTATAGGTGTTCCTAGGCTTTTCAGACTCTTGCTTTCACTGAGTCCTCATAAATGCTTGCACTTAGAGGAGCAGTTTTGGTTTTTTTTTATATTAGTCAGAAGAAAAAAAAAGAAGAAAAAAAAAAGAGAAAGAATTAATTCCCATTTATAATTGCATGAGGAAAAAAAGAACAAACAAACCGACCAAACAACCCCAAAGCTCAACATTTTTCTCTTAGCCTGTTTTAGCAAGACAGAAATAACATCAGCATTTGACCTCCAAACCCAAAGTCTTAATACAGCTCTATATACTTTATGATGTCATTTAGCTGCAACAAACAGAAACTATTTTTTCTTTAAAGTCCTGGCTTTGCTAATGTCAGGCAGCTCCTGTTAGCTTCTCCACACCACTTCATTCCATGCTAACCTTCACCTCCGATGCACCAGTTCCAGTCTCCCACGTTATATGGATAGGGTCCTCTCCTTCGTCCTGCCCCTGAATTCAGTATTAAGTCTCAGGTGTCCTTCCTGTCTTCAGTCTGAATCCCAGACTTCCCTACACTCTCAGTCAAAGTCTACCCCAAGACCTGCCAGTTTAACCTTTTGGGTCGTTAACCCATTTTATTTCCTCTTTACCATCCCAGCTGAGGCCTTGCTCTTTCTCCTTCCTATTCCACTCAGATGTCTTTCTCCTTGGTACATGGGAAGCCTTGAAGGGGCAAGAGGGGTTGTGTCTGGTCTTACTTCTGGTACCACAGGAGCATACTAAAATCTTTGGCAAAAATTACTACTGGATTCCAAAAAGACATATTTGGCATGTCCTTACTTGGAGGTGACTGGAAAGTTTGATTTGGGCTTTCAATATCATGATCTTACATGGAGAATTTCAGCTGTAGGTAGCTTATCTTTAAATAAGTGGTGCTGTCATACTTAATAGTTCAGAAAGAAAACAGCAGCAATGATAATCCATAAAGGTAAATATTTTAGTATGCAGTCTTCTGCAAGAGATTTTTTTAAAAACTTATTTGCCAGCTAACTTTTCCCTAGATCATATGGCTTAATTGCTTATCACTTTATGCATGAAGGTACATTCACTTCTGCTGATCCATGCGATTGTTCAACATGCCTGCACAGCGGTTTATCATACGTACTTTTATCCCATAAGACCTTTTCCTCTCTTACCTCCTCTGTGATCTTTGTGTTTCTGGAGATGAGTAAGATCTCTTTTGCAGTTAGAAGTCTGATTTGAGGGGCATTGGACACATTCAGACATCCATAATCACTGATTTTTTTTATGTTAGGGAATGTCCCTAATGTTTATCATTAGGAAATGTTTATCATTAGGGAATGTTTATCATTAAGGGAATGTCCTTAACCTGCAGATTCACTTCCTTTCCCAATAAGCCACAGTGGGTGGATAAAAAGCTTTAGCTTTCATCTGGGGAAGCAAACTTGAGCACTAACATGGTACTCAGTGACACCCTAACTACTTAGAAACTACTCTTCTCCTTGCTCTTCTGGCCTGGATTAGACACAAGCATATGTGTACATTTGCTACATGCAAAATTATCATGTAGGGGAAAAGAGGAGAAAGAAGTATAAAAAATCCACTGTATCAGACCACCTATATACTATTATACTACCTATATACATTCTGCACCATGCAATGGGCTGATGAGCTGTATAGACCTCAAGATAAATATGGCACCCCTGATCTGTGCATAGGTTATGTACACATATATCCTGTCCTTCTGCCTCTGAACTGCCCTTTCCAACTCTCCCACTTACTTCAGCATCTTACAGAAGGGATATTAAGTTCCCATCTTTCTTCTTCCAGAGGCAGATCCCTCCCCCACTTCAGCTCCACTTTCCAGGAGACTGCTCAAACACCAGACTGCTGACCCATCAATCTGAACGCAGAGGGAAAGTTCCTTGTTCCCAGCAGAGCCTGATTTCATTTACAGAAGAAGTGCTGCTCTCCTTGACTTATTTGGGGCAGCTCTACTTTCTTCGCAATTTTACTATCCTTGGCAAAAAAATCCTTTCACAGCAGATGTTTATGGATTTGTGCTAATGACCCCCTTGGCAGCTTTCAGCAGCCTTGGAAATTGTCAGAGAGAAACCATTGAGGTTCTGGCCAGAAATCAGACAGTTGGTAGCAAACAAGAACATTTAGATACAGAGCAAGATAGTTAGAGGGAAAAAAAAAAAAAAAATGAATACCCAGAACCAGGAGCTGGAAGATACCTGCCCAGCCTGAGTGTCAGCAGCATAGACCAGGAAGCACCTGTGCTGGAGGAGCTGTCAGGAAGCAGATTCCTGAAAACTGAGCTACTAATCAACATCATTAAACAGGCATCCACCCACACCTTCTAAGACTTGTACGCTTTTCTGAACAGGTAAGAGTTCAAAGAACTGACAAAGAGAGAGGATAACAAGACCTGCCTTTTCAAAGCTGTTTCATGAGACAGCTGAAAATTTGGATTCAGTAGACATTTGAAGTCAATCAAGCTTAATTAACACCTTGGGTACAATTTAGAGCTTGAGCTTCATGGTAGATGTGAGTAATTGGGCTAAAGAACAGGGAGTAGTCAATAGGATTGAGACTAGCCATTGGAGAATATTGTCTCTTTAAACAAAGTTAATATTTGCTTGTACTGAATCCACATTTCATTTTAGCCCTCTATCTCCTCCTGTATGCAGGTATCATAAAATATGTAAACATTAGGGACAATGGTTCAGTCTTTGGGTGAGGGAATATTGTTTGGTACTTATGGTGATAATTAACTAAGGGCCTAACCAAATGAAGGGCACATAGGAGTATTGTAAACTGTCAACCTGCCTTTGTCTTCCCTAATTAAAAATTAATACCTTGACCCCTTGTTAAAACCCCTTGTTAAAAACAATGTTCAAGTGTTGCAGCATTGTTAGGATATAATACTACTATCCAATGGTACATGAAAGTAATTGAAAAAAAAAGGTGAATTTCACCACTTTCCCTTCCGAAAGCAAAAGAAGGGGCTCTGACTTGTTCCCTACAAAACCACCTTGGCCAGTTTAGGTTGTTGTCACCCAGCTTTTTCCTCATCTACTTCTTACCTTCAGTTCTTTACAGACATTACAAACAGCCCCATAACATACACTGCAAAAGACACACACATCAAAAAAGTGTGCATAACGCTTATAATATTGTATAAGAACAAAGCTGCTCTAGCTCTCACCTCCTGCACTTTCCAAAATGCAAACATCTGGGTTGGTCACAGCCAGCTAAGATTTTTCATCTGCTTCCTTTAGGTGTCAGCATCCCAAATAAATTCATTATGACTTCAACCTGTTATTTAGCATTTTTTGAAGCTGCTGCTGCTTCTTAGTTTAGCTGTACCACTGTGTACATCTATCAGAGAAATTTAAGGGAAAGGACAAACCCCTCACTGCACATGGTTCTCACTCGAGAGAGGACCAGAGGAACTAGATAAACCTTTCTCAGTAGCCTCCTGACTGTTTGGGACTCAGCTTTATCATTCAGCTTTGCCCCTCATAAACTACAGATCTTGTCACTATTGGTTGATTTATGTCTTAATTATTGATGGAATTTCCTTTTATCCCTTGGTCTGAAAAGCTGACATGTTGATCTTTTTCCACGCAGATGTTTCAAGATAAGTAGCTGTTGAAGATAAAGGCACTGTAAATATGCCTGTTTTGAAGAATATGACACTGAGTGTCACTAACATAATTCAGAAAAAATATACAAACCTCATCTTTAGTAAGATTTTCTCCAAAGGTACCCATCTCAATATAAGAAACCAAAAGAAACTAATCTTTTTCTTTAATAACCAAAGTAGCCTTCATTTTCCTTTTCCTGCGATTCTCTTCCTTGTGATACGACAAATAATGGTTCCTACATACATGAAGCCTCTAAGAGATTCACGGAAAATGACTTTTTTTTAAAGTTGACTGACCTATGACAGCTGGTCATGGAATTCCCTGTTTTTCCCTAAGAAATTCCTATGGCATAAGAAATATTTTGACAGCAAAAATCCCCACAGTAGAGAAAAATGAGTATCTGTGAACATATAAGGTGCAAAAATATATCTGTCAAATTATTCATCAGCTCACAAAACAGAATCAGTAACTGAATACCATTTTCTTAGATTCCCTAATGCATTTTAAAGAAAAATATCAGTTCCAGCATATAATGCATATAAGAGTTTGTTCTTAAAGCAATCTGCATAAATTACTTCTAAGGTAGCTAGAGAAAGAATAGGACTTTTTTTTTTGCAATGCCAAATTATTTCCAACAAACAACTGCAGTTTGTACCTGCACAACAAAAACTGCAATAATACACAAAAGCAGTATTTTAACTGCAAAGGTTAGATTACTTTAACAAAATGTTAAGTGCATGCAAATTCCATTTATCACTTTGGAATAGATTTATATTGCCATGGAAAAGCATTACAGAAATGAATAGGTTTTTTTTTTCAGAAATGTAATGAAATGTAGACTAAACACCAGAATACAATAATAAAAATAGAATTTACTAGAGGATGGTATGCTTTCAATTCCAATTCCAAAGAGAGTTCCCATAAGGACTTCATGAGCTACTGAAATTTTACCGCTATCTTGGTGGAATTTCAGCTACAAGTGTGGTCAGCAGTGTCAAAGACTTGCCTGTGCCTAGGTCTTTTATTATCTCAGGCAGGACTGCAGAGACCTATATGGTAGATGATTGCTGCTCATACAGTTGAGTATAGAGTCAAGACCTTACAGGTGCCAAACATCAGACATTGCACCCATCCCGTTGGTATTTGTTTCCCACCACTGAAGGAGACAAGAAACTGAGCTGAGGTATAGCTGTTTACACCCCATACACCTAAATTTAAGTAAAATGAGTCCTATGCTATTCTGTGTGTGATTTGCTCAAGAAGGACGAGATACGCAATGGCAACTGCCCTATTTGTGGCCTTGCTCCTTACTGCTGGGTTCTCCCCTCTTACTTTGGTTTGTGTGAAGGAGTCGTTGCCCTCAGTGACATTAACATTAGACCCAAGGGAAAAGACCTCAGAAGCTGAGTACCTAAAAGTGGCTCCTGATTCCATGGAGACCCACCTAAATAAAGATGTGATTCTCAGTTATGCTAAGCACCCATGGCTCCACGTGCCTCCAGAAGAAACTGAAATATCCAGCTGTGGAAATTTAATCCTAAATCCTCCGGTCTGTGGAATGAGAGAAAAAAAAATTGTAGCCATTTTAATGTTTAATGCTCTAATTACACCATCTCTCTTCCAAGAAATAGATAGCTAAGAACGCTATTAGCGCTATCACTTTAATAAGCTTGTATCTTGGAAAAAACTCTGCCTTCCTTTTTTTTTTCACAAGTTACACTGAAGATTGTTAGTTTGCAGTATCCTGCCAGCCTCTGGGCCTTCCTCAGCAGTTCTTATTTATTTTCCCCACTGACTTCAGTGGGAGTTTTGGGCTGTTCTAATTTAACTGTAAACATTCAGGAAAAAGACCTAGACAGCATTGCGTGTGGCTCAAATGAAGCCATCTGCTCAATGTGCAGCCGTAAGTTAAAAATGAAAATAAAACCACCAACAGCAAAACCAGAGTGTTTTAGGAAGTATTAAGAGATGGAATAGAAGACATTTTATAGAAGACATTTATCATATGGTCCTATAAATCAATAGTCGCTGTTCAGTTTTGATCTTGCTTCCTGTCTGTCAGCACTTCTCCCAAAACAGAGCAGAAATACGATAGACCGAGAGGACTTAGAGGCAAGTGATCAGAGGCCAGGAAATAGTTCCACATGTGGAGAGATACAGTCTGTTTATGAGGGAGATGAATAAGAGGTGACATGATATAATTATCATAGTATCATTGTAGTGCAAAGCCTATCAGTCGGTTACTCCTTATTCCTAGGTTACAATTCAAGATCAAGGAAACACCTTATGAAATAAAAAGGACGCACATAAGATGGTTGTCAATGCTTCTATGTTGCGTAGCTACTCTTGGGATCTTCAGATCAGAAAATGCCATTGAAGTAGACGCTTTGTAAAAAATCAAAGGGGAATTAGAAATGCAGCTAGATGTTAACACTTCCTACTAAAAACAGAAGTTGGTAAGGGACCAACAACCCTTACTTCCTAAGGACTCAAACCCCTCATGCCTGCTCGCCAAGAGCATGCCAGGCAGGCATTTCCCATATCCAGAGAACAGGAGATTTTAATTCCTCTTTGAAAAACAGATCTGTTCTAAAAAAGCAATTGGTGAAATATGATTATTCCAATAACCAGCACACATAGGCTCTGAGGAGAATTGTCTGGTATGACTGTGTTCACAGAATCATGGAATCAGGGACTTGTCAGAGTAGAAAGGCACCTCTAGAGATCATCCAGTCCAACTCCCATGTTAAAGCAGGATTGCCCAGAGCACATCACTCAGGACTGCATCCAGGCAGGGCTTGAACGTCTCCAGAGAAGGGGACTCCACACCCTCCCTAGGCAACCTCTGCCAGGGATCTGGAACTGTCCTCACTGTAAAAAAGTTTTTCCTCATATTTGAATGGAACTTCCTGTGTTCCAGTTTGTGCCCATTACCCCTCGTCCTGTCACTGGCAACCACTGAAAAGTGTCCGGCTCCATCCTCCTTCAACCCACCCTTCAGATACTTGGAAGAATTAAGTATTAAGTTCAGTCTGGCAGTTTTTGCCAGACAGGGTAAGTTTCACTCTGGAGTAAAAATACCTCAGTGAGGCTGGGCATTCTGCCAGATATAAGTATGTCTTGAAAACTGTTAGGTGTCTTGATTGGACATCCCTACACTCTACTCTATGCAACTTGTAGTAAGCTTTCCTGCAGTCAGAAAAAAAAACCTCTACCTGCATTATCCAAGTAAGGGGCATTCCTGCTAAAGGGAGCCATATCTAGAATAATGTTTGCACTCGCCCTCATTCAAACGTCCTTTCCATCAGAGCTGCTATATCACAGAAACCATTTTAGCTCCTGTTAAACCAACTGAAGAAGGTGAACGCTGCTCTCAAGCAGCCTTGTCCTTGCACTAATCAGAAGATTTCCAGTTTGCTGACGTACAGGTTGTATTCACTTAGGAAAAGCTTATAGTCAGCTGGACTACATACATATTTCCACGCACACACAAGCATATCCCATGAATAAAGGCTGCAAAAAGGAATTATGGTTGGTTTATGTGCTTCAGGAGATCTTGCTGCTTAGTCTGCTTTTGGATATCTTTATCAGGTAATTAAAATTCAGCCATGATGTGATAATATGAGAAGGGACTCTCAGAACATACACATTTTTCCTTCTTTTCCTTCTTGAATAATGTTTTTAATAAGCATTTTTCTTCTAAACCTTATTTTAGGAATTAAATAAGGATGGAACATAAAGAAATGTACTCGCTATGCTATGTATGAAGATGTTTTAATTCCATATTTTGCAGCTCCATCAGAAAGTGCTCTAAGAGGATTTTTTATTTATTCATTTCTGCATTCCTGCAAGTGTAGCGATCTCACTTTCACTGATCCTGTGCAAACATACTTGCTTCATCAGGAGTTAAAAGCTGTCCATATGCCTATTGCCTTGTACCCAAAGTCTGGCTGAGTAGAGAACTGCACAAGAGAAAAAAAACAATATATTGAAATATCTGTTTCACAGCCATGAACATCTGTCTCCTCTTCAAAAGTAACATAGTGTAATCTGGATATATATTCCCAGAGTGGAACTTTGGTAATTCAGATTAGAAGCAATTCTTGATGTTTTAAGGAGCCTCTTTATTACAAAAACAATTACACAACCTACCAGCACAGTACACAGAAAGGGAAAAGTAGAAGTTTATTTAGCAAGAAGCCTCCTGGCAGATGCCAGCACAACTGGGGCAGCTAAATTGGCTTGTATCAATAACTCTTTCAGCCAGCTTGTAAAAAAACCTTCTGGGTCTAAACCCTCTGCATATTCAGGCATAACAATCACCCCGAAATTTCGTGTGTGGCTTAAGTGTACTAGTTCATCTGCTTTTTCCCTCGAAGCTTCATTGTCTTTCATAACTGCCCGTCATTACTTTATCTCCTGTATAGGAGCTTTGGGAAAATATTTTTCATTTCAATCCTGTTTCCCATGAAGTTCAGTCACTTTTGAACAACATATTGAATTGCATTCTTTGGTCTGAATCATTGGGCACCGACATTGATATATCTCCAAGTTTTGAAAAATTGCTAATTTAACATTTTTGCATGTGGACAGGAATACCTTGAGCTTCCTGACTTGGAATAAGGTGTTTAGCTTCCCTCATACTTACTTTTGACGCTTTCTTCATGCCCAAGAATGTCAGGCACAAATCACTACCTTAATTTCCAGCCTAGTTTCATTCAAATTACTTTTGGATGGTTTATTTCACAGTCATTGTCTGGTAAGCTTCATAGCCAGGGAGAAAGCTTTGCTCTACACTCTTATTTTTTAAACTCCACTGATCCTATTTCTAAGTAAATTGAAGCCATAATATTTAATTAAGTAATAATAGGCCAGGTTGCATTTCCACAAACACTGTAATGCCCAAAGAGCGTGCATCCTATAGGCAGTACCTTTAAAAGAAGCCGAACTTGCATCAGCAATTAAGAATAAATATTTTAAGATATCTGTTTATTCCCATGTTAATGTACATTGTCTGTTTCAGCACTGGTATATTTGTTAAATCAAAAGTAGCCTTTTGATTTAATACTCTTACTAATTAAGATTATATTAAAAAATGCACAAAAACTCATCGTAGCTGTTTGACTGAGGTTTGCCGAAATTGCCTCTCTTTTTATTTGCCTAAAGTTAATGACATGATAAATATTTGGCAGTCAGGAAAGTAATAATTTATTATCCAGAAGGCCAAAGCTTGCTCAGTTACAATTGCCTATTAGTCTTAAGTGCAGTTGCGGAGTTGCAGCTGAGAAGAGTTTTGAACTGTACATAATTTTCTGCAAGATAATTTTCTGCAAGATAATTTTCCCTCTATTAAGAAGCATTAAATGGCAATTTGTTTACTGAACCTTTTTGAAAAAAAAAATTATACTGAATCAAAGTTCCTTTGAATCTCTGTTTACCCATAAGCTAGCCCTTTATTTTGTACTGAGAGCGGCCAGCTGTGCTTTCAGTGTGGCTGCTCACTACCCTAGACAACCAGACGTCTTATTTAGCATAGCTTCTTTTCTCACCACAGGTAAAAACGTTGAAAATTATGATTAATCCTAATTTTTGTGTTTCACTTTAAAGTTAAGCAAAATAAATTAACTTATCTTCTTAAGAATTTGCAGCCTTAATCTTCCTACCTCTTATTTTTATCTCTGCTTGATGCATTTTTTTCAAGACACCCCTTTCAACCTCAGGTAATCTATATTAGTTAAATACTGTTTTACAAAAGTTACGAAAAAGCCTGTCCCAAGATGAAGGGTCTCACAGAAATCTGTGGAATACACTAAATCTTATTTTTCCTATCTCAATGACTCAAACAAAACCTATGTCCCAAGGAGGTCACAAAGCTGAGGCAGACAGAGAACACAGGACAGAGAAGGCACCCAGAGAAGCAATTAATTGGGACGTTTTGTCCTTCTCCTCTCATGATCAAGGGATGGAGAAGGTTGACCTGCAGTCAGTGCGTGGGCTTCTGAGATTTTTGCCAGCTCAGTCACTCTAAGACAAAAGCGAGAAGAAACGAAGGGACAGTTTGACCACCATCAGTACCATGGAAGTGGACACAAGCTACGTGGGGATAAAAAGAAAATATTTAAACAACCTATAATAGATAAAGAGACCAAACAACAGCCACAAAAATGAAGAGGAATAACGCCTGATTAAGAAAGGAGGAAAAGAATAGTTGAAGCAAAGTTGTGCTTATATTTTCAGTAATGTTTAGACTTAATGTGACTCAAACAAAACCAGAAAAATTTGGGTGTGGGACAATGTAGACAAGTAGATCCAGTCTAAAAATCAAGTAAGTACAATTCAAAACCAAGCACACAGGAAATGCAATAGCAGAATAAGTACAATGTTTTTGGCAATTTTTTCTGAGCATCATTGTTATTTTAGTATCAGTCAGGACAATTTCAAAAATGGAAACTCTCTCCTCCACAACACAATAATTAGATGTATTTATTTCTTCAGTGAGCAAAGACCTGGTGACTTAGGAAAAATAGCAAAGAAGTAAATGAGAGTCATAAGGAGTACAACCAATTTGGCAGATATTTTAAGTTTTAATACATCACATTTACATTTTAGAAATTATCTTTTACAAGCATTCCACTCCAGGTTGCAGTTATGTCACAATTTAAACCTGATTAGGGGAAAAAAAACCCAACGTGATACAGGAAATGGTTCTCATGATTTAGCAAGTTATTAGCTTGCCTTGAAGCCAACACGAAAGTTAGGCCACGAATAAGTGGAAAGAGATACTGAGCCCCCCTAATTCTTCATGGAATAAAGCAAGCACACAGGCAACACAGGGATTTCTGAGACAGCAGCCTAGCTTAACATAGGATCATATTCCTTGCTGGCTTTCTTGTAAGTGATAAGAGCTTAATTTCACTTCTTGATGCAATTATATCTTTAAACTCAGATGCATTTGTCACTCTAGTGGACTTTGGTCATGCTCAGTTTTGGCTGAGCCAGTTTCAATATTCCCTCATGAGTGTGTGCCCTCATCATGAATCTGTCTCTCTGGAGATCTTGAGTTTGGTGCTTCTCTGGGTATAAAAAAATTCAAAATCCCAGTTTAACTGTAAATATCACCATATTGTGCTGTAAACAGTGCGTAAACACATCTTACTGCATGACTACATTTACAATGCAACTACTTAGGAGATAAAAGAAACCAGGCACTGCAAAAGCTGAATGGAGTCAAACTGGGTAAAGCCTCGCAAATGAAGGCAATGCTTTGAGCCATTGGGGATTAATTTGGAAAGAGCAACTTGATTTTAAGTCAGCTGAAGTTTTAAGATACCTTGAAAGGTTAGATCCATTGCCCTAAAATAATTTTTTTTAAAAAAAAGAAGAAATAATACACCATTTGAAAGAATTTTGCACTGGGAAGAGAGGTTCTCATTCCATCACTCCATTTTAGTGGGCCAGTGTCATGGGAAGCTACCTATTAAAACATTTCTTTTTCAGGTTCTCTGAAAGCTTACAATGTGAGAGTGTGTAAATAAAAACTGTACATATTATTTCAGCTAGAATAAAATAAATGTTTGGAGAGAAATTGCAGCAGTTTTTAGCTCTTCTTTGCTTTCCTAAAATGTTAATAAAACACTTGCATGACTGCTGTGGGCTCCTGGAGGAGAATGTATAATCAGCTGCCTGAAAGGCAAAAAGAATTGCCACTGAAGGAAAACAGCAGAGATGATACCTGAGACCTCTGCATTGGCAAGTCAAATAATTGCCAAAACCAAAATAAAATGAACCAAATATGATTGTATGTGGTAAGTTTAAGAATATTTGAAGGCAACTATTGCTGAATAGCACAGAGAATACTGCAAAACAACAACAACAAACCTAGCATCCTTTGAAGGCAAGGAAAAGTAGGTGAGAAAAAGAGGAGCAGAATCATCAAGAAAAAATGAGGACCAAATCGTGGTAATTCCGAAAACTACAGATGAAGAGTATTAGGCAAATAAAATCTGCACTGATCAGTACATTGTCAGAAAAATTGGTGATGTAATACTAAATACAAAGAGGCTATGGCCAAAGACAGACAGCTGAAAATTTTTCTTAAAAATCATAACAGTATGATCCCTCTAGCAGATACAAGCCTCAGTGTTCTATCCTTACTAAAAGTCCTAAGCGACTGAGGCATCTGTAGCCAAACATTACATTTTACTGTATTATTGATGCCATTACTACCTTCTTCCCCCTCAAAAAAAAAAAAAAAAAGGATAAAAAGGAGCATACCTTGCTATTCTTGCAGTGGAAATAACTATTTTTTAGTAGCACAGCGAATTTGTTTCAGACAAATGAAACAGCCTTACAGGCATAAGGCATTTTATGTAGTCCTACGGATAGGTATCCACATCACATACAAATCCATCAGTTCCTATTTTTTAAATACGAAAAATTAACTGATGACTCAGTACAGTATCTGTATCCATCTCGAACAGACTAGGCTCACTCTCATTTTGGGAGTGCTGTGAAGGCTAACAGTGGGACTCAGCACCCTAATTTGGCTCTATGTGAGGGGTCATTAGAGAGCTATGCCTAATCCCCACTTTTGTTCCACACATCCGTCTAACCTCGCAGGCTCTCCCCGTCATTTACGCTTCTACTCTGCTCTTGTGAGACCCCACGTGGAGTACTGTGTCCAGCTTTGGAGTCCTCAGCACAGGAAGGACATGGACCTGTTAGAACAAGTCCAGCAGAGGGCCACAAAGATGATCAGAGGGCTGGAGCACCTCTCCTGTGAAGACAGGTTGAGACTGTTGAGGTTGTTCAGCCTGGAGAATAGAAGGCTCCAGAGAGACGTTATAGCCGCCTTCCAAAATCTGAAGGGAGCCTATAGGAGAGCTGGAGAGGGTCTCTTTGTCAGGGAGTGTTGCAATAGGATGAGGGGTAGTGGTTTTAAATTAAAAGAGGGGAGATTTAGATTAGGTATCAGGAAGAAATTCTTTACTGTGAGGTTGGTGAGACACTGGAACAGGTTACCCAGAGAAGCTGTAGATGCCCCATCCCTGGGAGTGTTCAAAGGTAGGCTGGAAGGGGCTTTGAGCAACCTGTTCTGGTAGGAGGTGTCCCTGCCCATGGCAGGGGGGTTGGATGGAACTCTGTGGTATTTAAGGTCTCTTCCAACTCTAACCATTGAATGATCCTATGATCTATCTTACCCCAGCAGCCCACACAGATGAGAGAGGGAAAAGTCCCTTGACAGCTAAATTGTCCCTCTTGCACATGCACAGGATTAGCCTCTCTGCCAATTTAGCTATTATGTGTCTAATCCTCTGTTTTGATTAATCTTCTCCATGCCATGTATCTAAGTCCTGTCCAAGACACCTAATCATGGTACGGCTATAACTGGTTCACTCAGAAGATCCAGTTGGAAACTCTACAACTGGGAATGAATCTTGGACTAAACGTTACCCAGCTTCTCCTGGGTTAGCAGGTAGTGTGAGTGGAGTCAAGGCACTAAGGCATTCCATTATAAAGGCAGATGATAGGTTTGAATATTGTGCCAGGGCTTCAGGGGAAGTGAGGTGACAGAAAAGGTTTAGGGAGAGTTACGGCAGGTATACATGGAATAGGCAGGAACCAACAAAATCTATGGGAAGGCTGAGGAGTGGAAGGTCAGAAAAGCAGGAGGAAGGCAAGAGGAGATGGGTTTAGACAAGTAACATTCACATTTGCACTGTGTTGTGGTATTACATCCATAATGAGATTAGTGACTAGATGGAAGAATCTGCCTTTTACCCATGTTTCACATGTTTCAGCCTCACAGTGTTAAAGTATTAGATTGCATGCCGTGCTGAAAGCAGGCACTGTTTATGGATGGTCACCTCTCTTGAGGTCCTGCTGGGTGCTGGCATTTTTGATACCCATATGTATGTTGAGGCCTTTCTCTGAATCTCTAAACAAAAATACGAAACCATAGGCTATACTTGAGTTCAAGCTTTTGAAAAAGTCCAGTAAGTTTGTAAGACACCTCTATTCCAGCACAGCTGCCTCCCCGTGAGAACTCAGAAGTACAATAGCTTGCCCCCTCCCCAATCAAGATAGTTTTATCATTAAAATAGCCTCGTATCATGGGACATCTGTGGGACTCCTTATGCTTCCAAGCCCAGAAGTTATTTCTGAGAACAGGGCACAGTCCTTTGCGCTCCTTTGACCAAATTCTGACAGCTAAGGTCCAGCAGAGTACATGAACAAGCTAGATTTTTGTTACATAAAATAAAGGCTGCCATACTTTTTATTAGACTGGGATATCAGTTAGATTCCTAAGAGTGGTTATAATAGAATCAAGTTACAATGTCAGTGTGATAAAAGGTATCACATCATTACTCTGTCCTTTTTACCTTATTCATTCACAGATTGAAGTTTCCTGGATTTCTGTCAAAAGAATTAGTCTTTTAAGAATAGAAAAGACCAATGTCATCTTTATACAGTTTGGGAATTCATCTTGAGTTGCCCAGAGATTAACAATATCAGCGATAATTGAGTCAAAGGCGTCTATGGAGTACACTAACAACAAAATAGACCATGGAACAAAAGACAGGTAATTCAACAGCACACAACTGCTGAATAATCATTTTAACCTTACCGAGGGTCAGGATGGCAAATAAAATAAATAAAAAATGAATGGGTTTAAAGAAAGGAGGAGGGAAAGAACAACAATGCACTCAGAGGGAACTAGGCAATTTTGAAGAAAAATGTGTGCAGAACAGAAATTGTACAGCTGTTAACATGAAAGAAAAATCAATTTTACACCATATAAAGGGATACATTTACATCATTATGATTATGTTGGGAAAGGATTAGAATTTCACTTTCTCCAAAGCATTCTTGCAATGCGTCATATGATTCTTCCTTATCTGATGATCACAATGATGCATAAAGAATAGCACCTCTCAAGCATCACTTTATTCAGTAACAGACCACCTTGTCTCCCCGAGCTCCCTAACTGCCAGATCTCATGTCTTTGTTTTCCATAGGCAAATTTAATTAAACCAGCAGAAGTGGAATTATAATGGTTCACAAACAGTGGCAGTAACTAAAGAGGGAAAAGAAAAAAAAAGAGTTGGGGAGGAGAGTAGAAAATGCACATGTATTCAGGAGCTCACTTGCATTAGATAGGTCAATCCTAAAATCGGCATAAGCAAGTAATACAGAAGAAAGTGAAACCCAGACAGCTGAATTCAGGTGTTGGTGGCACAGGAAAAAAGAAGTCACAACTGTAGAAAATACAGGTGTTTCAGAAACAGAGAAGTTAAGCAATTAGTTGCTCTTTCTTTACGTATGGTTCTAAAAGGTATCACTCTGATTTGAGTACAGGTACAAAGTACGCCTGCATGTGTGCAAGAGCAGGGCTGGCCAATGCCCATGAGTAAATCCATTCTATCTGCCTGTTCTAGAACACTTTCATTTCATCCAATTTCAACCCTATTCATTTCCCAGCTACCCCATCCATGCTTCCCTAGACCGGGAATAGCAGCAACGTGAATCATGCCTCCAATGCAAACTAATCCAGACCCAGAAAGACTCAGAGGTGGTAGCTATAAGCTTCCCCCTGCATCCTGCTACCCCCTCTCAGTGTGGCTTTAGCACAGCACCTCAGCCACTGCACTTGCTGAGGGAAGCTCACAGGAATCAAAGAGTTTGTGGCTTTATCAGGTACAGCTGATATTTTAAATTGTATCCGGCACCATATAAAAGCAAATTCAACTACAGGCTCAGTGGTAGTCCGTTCTGCATGGAAAGAAGCCTATGGGAGTGGAAAGCCATGCTCTCCATCAACATCATTTCTTGATTATTTCCAAACACTAGAAAAAATGCCTTCACTTCCTGCCCAAGCATAGGCACTGTCAACTAATGGGGAATTATATTCTTTACCATTTCCACCTCTTTGCTGTATCAGATCTCCACTACTACTACTTTATGTAGGACAGATGTTAGCCTCCTCCTTTCCTTCTTACCCTGTTTGATGCAGACACTGGGAGCTGCAGGAGCTCAAAACAGTGAAGAAACCAGCTGGTTTCTTCTGGATTCGTATCCTGGCTAAATGAATGAGGAAAGAGAGCATCTGCTAGAGCTGGCAGTGGCCTAAGAAAGCTGCAGTGTTGTGCACACACAGAAGGTCATAAGGCTGTGTTTCAACTATAGCTTTGTGGCAGACCTGCCTCCTCCTCACTCTCTTCCCAACTTCAGATTTTAAGCTCAGAAAAGCTAACTTTTACTTGAATAAAAGCTCCCAACAAACTTTTAAATAGAAAAATATCCTAGAGAAAAAAACCTACAACAAACCCAACAACTGTATTTCATTTAATTCTCTCTTCCTACAGCAGTCTTGTAGGTGGGTCCTTCATTCCAGCCAGTTCACTGGCTGAGAAGCAGAAAGGTCTGCTGAGCTTCCCCACATCCCTATGACATTTTTCCAATCGTGTCTGAGCCACAGTTGTCTGAGTTGTCTGCTTACCAGTCCTTCCTTCAGCCTTTTGGTCTCTCAAAGACACAGGCTGAGCAGATCTGCAATGACTCTGCTGGACCCCACTGGTCTGCCCACTCTCAGGCTTGCCCTGAACTTGTTCAGTAGTGCTTCATTAATTTCACCCAGCAAATCCATCCAGCTTCTTCAAAGAAAATAAAGCCAAAGTGTAAGAAACCCAGCTACAGAGTTTGCCATGATTACAGCAACGGTTGAGCAGTAGAGATGAAGGGCCAGTTTTGTGAGACCAGAACACAGGCAATGGGTCCTAAAGTGCTGCTGATAGTCCTGGTTAATTGCTTTGTTTAGCTGAGATGCACTTTGAATGCTCAGAATGAGCCCATATAATTAGTTCTTGTAGTACAGTAACTTGCAATAGGACAACATTTATAACAGTGGAGCAATTATAGCTTTAAAGTTTGACACTGAGGTGAAAACGGGTCTGATAATTGCAAATGAGTGATTTTCATAATGTGAAATTCAGAAGAAAAGCAATAAATTGTAAAAAAAAAAGAAAAAGCATGCAATCTGCATGCAATATATACATGCTATGTCTTACTTCTACTGTCTTGTCTTCTTTGTAGACATTGTATAAAAAGAGACTTTTTCCTAAATGTGTAACAGCCCAGATAGCTCTACCTCACTTCTTAATATCACCCTTCTTTTTCCTTCCTTCCTTCCTTCCTTCCTTCCTTCCTTCCTGCCTTCCTGCCTTCCTGCCTTCCTGCCTTCCTGCCTTCCTGCCTTCCTGCCTCCTCTTCCCATGCATCTTTCTTTTCTTCTACCTCCTTAACTGTGCTGTGGTAAGGCTGCCTACATCAATTTATGCCCAAAGCCTCCAGCTTTTGCTATAACTTTAAACAACCTTTCCTGATCATTTTGATAGCAAGGTTTTAATAAATGGCTAAAATCTCAGAATCATTCTGGGTAAAAAGCATACCCTCCCAGTTCCTACATATCAATGGCAAAATAACTTCTGGAGGAATATGTAATACGGATACATCACTCCAGAGGAAATATCAACTTCAGATTTGGGCAAAATCTAGTGGGAGTTTGTCTGGTTTCAGAACAGACAATCAGCTATCAAATACCAGGTCATTGCAGTGGCTGTGCCCTACTTAAAGGTGTACACTGAAAGAAAAAATGAAGAAAAACCTCCCCTGATCAGTCAAAGGTAAGAATATAAAGGAGTACAGTGTCCGATGCCTAAACTGAATGGTTTCACTTATGCTACAGCCATTTATTCAGTAATGTGTACTGTGAACTGAAAAGTACAACTTGCCGAGGTACAAAATAACATGGAAAGAAGCTAGTTACTAGTAACATAAGCTGAGAAAAGCTTACCTGGAGCTAATGAACTGGCATATAGAGGACTTAAAAGCAAAACATGAAAAATCCATATTGAAATCACTTGCAGAGCTTCAGCTCTATTGTAACATTGAAATCATGAAAACAATAGCACATCAGTGTGAAGGGCTGTGGAGAACAGTCATCTCTCTGTCTTGCAGAGGAGCAACAGGTTTTTTTTCTCTTTTCCAAAACCCTGTTAAGGTCTTGCTGTTTTACTGGGTGCTTTGTTCAGTAATCAGGTGTGGTATAGCTCAAGGATCCCAACCCAGTGGACAAGTTCTAGCCTTCATAGACCATGAATGGCATCTCAGCACAGATTCCCTAGCTACAGAATTATTGCAGCAGCTGAAATCTGCTTTTGGCTCTTATTTAATTAGCCAAAGCTTTCGTTTGACTCTGTGATTCAAGACAACTAAAACAAGGCAATTAATTTAAAACAGTTGAATGAAAAAGTACATTTTAACATTCTCCATAAAAATAAGTGCTAATAAATCCGTATCAATACCTCAAGCCTCTGAAGACTTCACCCATGCCAGTCTGGAGGTGTGACTGGGAGCCACCTCCTCAGGAACTGCAGAAGAATGCTTAATGCTCCAGTGGGCAGAACCCCATTGCTATCACAAAAACAGAAGCTTGAAGAGCAGATGATTCTGAGGTATTGGCATAACAGTCTTTCAATTCCATATTATTTTAGTGTAGCATTGCTAACTTCTGGGTTTTGTTTTCATTTCAGTAGTCATTATAATGATTTGAAGTAGGTTCCAAATATTGAAGGATTTTTCCCTAAACGTTGAGCAAGGTCTCTACATTTTACAAGATAGCTTCCTCAGGAGGAGATTGCATTTGAAGTGGAAGCTGAGAAGAGTAGTCTCACTGGACTACAGGCAGATCCAAAGAAGATTTCTAGGCAATTTCGAAACATATTCTTCTTTCAAAAGAATATATAGTGGAGGTCTCTCATTTTAAGAACACAGTAGAATGTTTAGCCCATTATAAATGCAGCTAATTGACCTTCTTAGAAGAAATATTTATACGAGAAATGCAAACTAAATGCTGAATCTATTGTAATTCCCAAGTCAAATCTGCAAAATTGTATGCATTTCAGGTTTTAAGAGGATTTTTTTTTAAATTATAGTTCTGAACTCAGCCTGTGTTCAAGGTAGGGAATTGGTAAATTAAACTGTCTATTGACATTTTTTTAGGTAAAAATGGAAGATAAATTGATTTTCTTAGATGCTGGTATTCTGTAAGATTGAACATCCCCAAAGAGATTTCAAGTGGAGCCTATTGTTTTATTAATTTGTACACCACGCTCTTTTTTTTGTTTTGGTTTTTTTTTTTTCTTTTCTTTCTTTTCTTTTCTTAAAACCTTAGTAAGGAACTGCTCAGACCTTAGGAGCTGCTACGCATATCTGTAGGCCAGCATGTGCCAAATACCACAGCACGATGTCTTTAGTTGTCATCCAGCATACTGCGTGCAAGCAATTGGCAAGCCTCTTCTCCCCCTACCTCCCAGGACTTTTGTTATTGAATTGCTACATAGTGCATCTTAGACTAATTGAACTCATTACTTAAGGGACTACTCTGTCTACACAAGCATTCAGGAAATATTATTCCTGAATGCGTATATTCTTATGCTGGAACAAGAACGGGCTAGATAACATACCCAGATGAAATAATGAATTAAAGAGGTCCTAAAAGATGTTTTACCAGCTTTAATGAGTTTAGAGAAACCCGTCAGAAAACCAACAAGGAGCGATTCTCTTTTTACACGTGAAAGTTGGTGGAAGAAGCCCGGCTTCCTAGGGTCCTGAGACATGAACTATGAAACCACATGAGAGGAGTCAAATTCTTAACAGCAAGAGAGAAACCAAAAGGAGTGGTCTGATTAAGAATGAATTCCCATTATTTTAAAAGTACACTAGGCAAAGGTATGATGGAAAATGACTCCACCTAAAAGTATAGTTCCCTCCTCAGGATAGAAATGTTTGCCCTTGCAGGCTTTGCTGATCTCCTTGGGCTGACCAGTGCCAGGGTAGGAGGCCTGGGGGTTGCCCCATCAGCTAGCAACCCCTTCCTGGGCAGTTTTGGCACTGGCTGAGGGACATGCTGCCACGCAACCCCCAGGGAGGATTTGGGAGCCAAGGACCAATCCCAGAATTTGCTTTGGATGTAACTGTCCTTTTTCAAGGGAGAGACAGGGTTTGAAAGAGTTGCAACTTCTGCTAGGCCAGGTGGCCTCCAGAATTGGCCCAGGTCTGTTACACAGAATAGTATAGACAGAACTTGATTATACTGTGACTTGTAACAGAAAAAGTGCACTGAAAAATGGGTGCTTTAAGAAAACAAGCATCTTGCTCTGATGAAAAAGAGATGATACAGTCACTACAGATATTTGATTTTGCTCATACCAGTGTAAATCAGGAGTACTTCTGTAGAAATGAGAATAATATCTGTGCCGGGGAAAATGAGATTGGAATGAGGTCTTTTATAAAGAGTGTCCAGTTTTGGACCCCTCACTAGAAGGACACTGAGGTGCTGGAGCAGGTTCAGAGAAGGACAGTGAAGCTGGTGAGGGGTCTGAAGAGTAAGCTTATGAGGAGAGGTTGAGGGAACTGGGGTTGTCCAGCCTGGAGAAAAGGAAGCTGAGGGGAGACCTTCTCACTTTCTACAACTCCCTGAAAAGAGGGCATAGAGAGGCGGGGGTCGGTCTCTTCTCCCAAGAAACAGGCGATGGGACAAGAGGAAATGGCCTCAAGTTGCACCAGGGGAGGTTCAGGTTGGATAGTAGGAGAAATTTTGACACTGAAAGGGTTATTAAGCATTGGAATGGGCTGCCCAGGGAAGTGGTTGAGGCACCATCCCTGGAGGTATTTAAAAGATGGGTAGACATAGTGCTTAGAGATATGGTTTAGTGATCATTTTTATGAGTTAGCTTGGTGGTTGGACTAGATGATCTTAAAGGTCCCTTCCAACCTAGACAATCCTATAATTCTGTAACTATGATTATCAGGATATGCTAAGGGTCATTTTCTTTCCTATTTTCAAGCCTTATGATAAGTTTTAGAAATATTAAGTACTCAATTTTTCTAAGACCACAGAGTAGGGGTACGCTGGAAATGTGCTTGAGATATTGACACACACTAACATTGACCAGACGATCCCTCTGGTTTCAGGAGTTTCCCTTCCTTAACAACTGTCAAATCAGAATAAGCATTTCCTGAGCCGATGAGAAAGTCTAACAAGAAGCAGCACCTAGGGCCACACTACTCGTCTTCTCCCAGACACTCTTGTTGAATCAAAGAAGTGAATCTTTGTGAAAAAAATAAAGCTCTTGATTATTAGGGAAATCTGTCATGTTAGTTGCACAGGATTATGGTTCTGTTTCTTTATTATGTATATTTTTAAAGTCCGGTGCTAGTGTCTCAAATTCTTATATTTTCTGCTGTCTTTTATTCTGGTAGCGTGCCCATGTTTGTGCTTAACACTGCTATTGTCATGGTATCTATATTGGCTGATTTTCATGTGGCATATGATCTTTTTGTTTTTCTCCCATTTAACAGGGTAGATACAAAGGCAGTAAGAAAGAGCTACCTATTGTATTTGGTTGAGCTTTACTTCCATCTCAGCATTTTATGTGAGTAGCTCCATTGAAATAATAGCAAAGTTTGGTTATTCCTTATTAGAATTTGCTTGTTGTGTAGGAAACATTATCCACTAAGTAGATACCCACTAAGTAGGTTTTTGGAAAAAACTAATATGCTGCTATTTTAAAGAAGTATGGAAAACCAAGATCATCCTGAAAGAATCTCCAGGCAGAAAGGAACTAAGAGTGGAACTAGTAATATGTATAACGGGCCAAAAGTTGAGGCTAATGAACTTGAATGCGTCAATATGTGAGCGTGCAGTAATCCCAGCCGGACAAACATTTTAAAATTCCTCTGAGTTTCAGGGTGCTGGAATTTGCTGTATTGTGCAATATCTTCTACTCTTAGTCACAATGAGAGGCAGGAATTAGAATGAGGTAGAGATGTGAGTAGAGGTGACATGACCTGGCCCCAAAAGTAAAGAAGAAATTAATCTCAGCATAATACAAGGACATAGAATCATAGAATAATTCAGGTTGGAAGAGACCCTTGGGATCATCGAGTCCAACTATCAGCCCTACTCTACAAAGTTCTCCCCTGCACCATATCCCCCAACAGCACATCTAAACGACTCTTAAACACATTCAGGGATGGGGACCTCCCTGGGCAGCCTATTCCAGTGTCTGACCAATGCACAGGTATGTGCAAACCTAACACTGCCTTAAAAAAGCATGAAGAACATGGCCATGTACAGGAAGACAATGAACCCAAAGGAAGAAACTCGAAAACTGCTTCATGAAGGTAAGTAGGGGTTGGGGAAGAAGAAAGATACAGGCTACAGAGACTACCAGCCTCATTTAATTTACCTTCTGTGAGGCTGGAGATGCAGCTATTGTAATAAGTTGATAACATGTTATGATTGATAACATATTTAAAAAAAAAATTCCTTTCAATGAGTAATACTGCTTGGCATGTATCACTATTTAGGGTAAACTGTTAAGCATGGGGCTTGCCTGGTGTAAGGGAAAGTACCACGGTCTCACCCAGACTGTTGCCACACGCTGGAAGAGATGTCACGTCCAGTGACACAAGATACATAGGCAATTGTTTGAAGATTTAACTGAATTTTCTTTTAAGCAAATATCCGAAATGCACAGGGCTTGATTCTGCTGCCTGTGAGATACATAGCTAATGTCTTAATACAAATCCCATTGACTTCAGCAAACCTGTTTAGAACAGGATGATGGCAGACTAAAACTTGGATGAGGGCTAAATTCTGTGAAGTGTTCTAGAAAGCTGTATCGAGAACAACATTTTAATAGGAAATGGGCAGAAGAAAAGGCATGTCCCCATCAAGTTTTACCTACAAAACTGTTACCTGAAAAGGTGTGTTCCCCTGTTTGAGGTGTCTGTTTCTAACTGTTCTTACTAGGGATGATTAAAAAAGCAAAAACCCAAACCAAACCTCCTGCATCAGGCACTCAGAGTATGAAGTGATAGAAAACGAATGGAAATGTGCCCAGCATCTCCCGATGACCACATCAGTTTAGGATTGCATGTTATTTGCCGCACACAACAGGTAATAGCATAGGAATTCTGGCAGAGGTGTTCCCTTACACTCTCCACCACCAGCCTACCTTAAATACGTTACTTATGTTAGTATATCTGTAAGTCCCACATGAAGCATGCATTGTATCAGAAAAAAGCGCCATGTGTTTGGCGAAATTGGCAGAGCCCTGAGGGCTAATCAACACGCAAGAAAGGCAACAAGCTACAGACCTGTTGGCTGGTAGCCAGAATGGGGCAGTGGAAAGATGACAGTAATTCCCAGAGGGAAAAGAAAGATTCTTTAGACTAGATTCACCTACCCCTAAAGTTACTCAGACCTTTACTCCATGACATGCCTGAGTGAAATCAGCGAGACTAACATCACTGAGGACACCTGAAACAAAGCTAAACCAAAAACTTTTCCTTACATTCCAATAAAAAAGACAAGAGTATCAAAATAATTAATTGAGCTAATATATTTAGCACATGAAGAATTACTAAAAAGGTTGCTTAACATGGTATTGTAAATCAGACAATTCTTACCTGTAAAAAAATATTACATATAGTTTGCCAGTCTGGGAAACAAATTACTTTCTGTTCAACATCCAAATGATAGCAAGCATTACCTTCTGAATTATTTAATTATTTATTTTAGCATATTTATATACAGTGAATGACTTAACCTGATATAATAGCTTGTTTCAACATAATCTAAATAAAGACTTTTATGACTTACTGAAGCTTTTTAACACATACGAGACCCCGAAATTTTCCTCACAAACCTTCTTAACTATAGCCATGGTGACAACGTATCTTTTGTGTCTCTATTGAGCGCCGACACCATTTAACGATGCTTTAAGTTGCATCTGAAATGGGTAACGCTTGAGCAAAATATGCAACACAGTTTGAAATTAATTTTAAGCAGCTAAAGAAATTTAAAACATACATGTTTATAGGTACATGTATATTATATATTGGTGTATAATAATATATACACACACATTTATTTTAATGTTTAGCTTTAATAGCAAAAAGTACAGTAGAATTCCACTGATAGCAAGATTTGATTCTAGATTATCCATAAAAAATTGGTGCACTTCCTCTGAAAATCAATACAAGCTCAAAACAAAATGTGATACAAGATAATTCTCTGCCATGGTCTAAAACCGATAATAAATTTAAACTTCTAAATAACTGAATTAAACCCGAGAGTAATCAAATAGATACTTGATAACTAATTACCTCCACTGCAAAGTATTACTAAAATTTTGTACCAGTCTCAAGTAGGTGAGTGTACAACGTTTAGGATAAGGCCTCTCAGTCCTGACTGGAGCCCATAGGTACTACTGCAGTACAAATAATAAATAATAGTACAGGTACTGTAAACTCTCTCAAATCAGCGATAATACCAAGCATTTTCCATCTTTGAAACACTGTACAAACATAAAACTATTCCTCACAACACCCCTGTGAGGTAGGTACAAAAGTATTGCCCTATCTTTCCTGATGGGGCAACTCATCCCAATACTACAAGGTGCTAGCAGGCTCTGCACAGGGCAGGGTTCACGCCCTGATTCCCAGAGGCCCCACAAGTGTGTAATTCCCGAGCAGAATCAGACTCTAATTAGCGTTTTGTCCACAGCCCTAAAATATGACAGTGGCACAGCCCGCAGCTGTTGGCTTTCACATTTGTCACTTTGTCAATTGATTGAGATGCCCTCCCTTCTGAAAAAAAAAAAAAANAAAAAAAAAAAAAAAAAATACATGTCAGTGCTGTCCCATGCACAAACATGTATTTTTCTTTTCTTAAATCTGCTGACACCTTTAATACCTACAAAAGGAAGGTGTTTCCCTGTGAATGCCTACCTTGCATAGCACAGCCATAGCAAGGTTCTTTTACGCCTTTATGTGAAAAAGGACTGATTATTCATATGATGATATCAAATTCTATATGAAGAGGCCCACTCATATTTTTTTTTTTTTTGATTCAGCTTTCAGGACCTCCTTTAAAACTGGGATAATCCTGTGGTATATACTAAAATATATGTATTATCTCTTCCCTCTTTTTAAAAATAAAGTCCAGAATGCTTTTGGCCTAGACATACTTTTAATATCCTATATAGCTAGCCATTGTTTTGATGCCACGTAAAGTGAAGCAAGACATCTGAACCTGGAGGCAGTCCCTCTCGCACCAGTGTAAACCTGCAGCATCTCCACCGAAGCCCGTGGCATTTCCAGTGATGTAAAAGCAGGCGCAGTGAAGTCAGAATCAGGACTTCTGTCCTCCTGACCATCTGCCTGCCCTACCCCAGCAACACTAACAAACTTCACGCCTTCATTGGGAGGAAAGAGCACGTTTGTTAGCAAATCCTGTGATCTACGCACATACCTGTTCACCTCACTGATGACTTCACCACTGATTACGCTAGTGTTACAAACAGATGCAAGAAAACAGGCAGCTCTCTTGACTTCTGCAGAATTGGAGAAAAAGGGGAAAAAAAAAAACAAAAACAAAACCACCACAGTATCTTCCAGACCACAGAGTACATGCAGAGAAGTAAATTAAAGGCAACACAACTACAGCACAAACGCAGTTTTAGAAAAACAATTTGCCAAGGCAGAAAGGACAAAACAGGCAAAGGAACACATTGAGGGCTAACATATAAAAAAGGAAAAAAAAGGACAAAAAAAGTACTTATGTCATTCATTTGTCATAAATGTTGTCTTTCTGAAAACTCATGAAAAAATATAAACGAAAAGTTTGAAAGCCTTGCTGAAATTTTCATGTTGTAAAATAACCCTCCCCTCAAAAAAATCATAACTGGCATTTCCCCAACTATGTAGAGTCCCTACATGGCTCTATTTTTAAACATCTGAAATTCAGCAGACTTTGACCATTTTTATGTATAGCACATTTTATTGTTTAATGTCTTCCTATAATAATAATAAAAAACAAACCCAACCCATACATATTTAAAAATAGATACCACTCTTCTTACATATTTCTGGGACGTGTTTTTTGGGTTATTTTTTTGGGAGGAGCGGAAAGCGGGTCATTTTCCTCCTGTTTTTGAACAGAACCATAACTATGAGTGCTCCTTTGCTTTCCCTCTCTTTCGCATATCGTGTTTTCTCTCAGCAAGGCTCAGGGGTGTGCGTTGCAGGAACACAAGCACAATCCTATTGTTGTTGTTGAGTCACCAGAGGAAACTCGTACCTTCTTTGCGTAGGTCTTATAAAAGAGAGTATCTTCATAACACGGCCACTGAAAGATGATTAATACAGATTTTTCTCTTTTATTTATCTTTTGTCTGTTTTAAATGCAGCAGGCATTCATCACCAGATTATAACAGCTTGAAGGTTACTCAAACATACAGCTTTTTTGCAGGAGATACTTAATCACATGCCTAACCTTAAGAATGTAAATACTCTCATTTGAATCAACGTGAAAAAATAATTTGGTTAAAGTTAGACATGCTTTGATAACGTAGGGTCTCACAAAAAAAAGAAGAAACAAAGCCATGGGTTTAAACATACAGGTTATGTCATTTGGAATGAATGGATGCGAGTTGTCAATTTTATTTTTTCTTTTATTTTTTTTTCTATTTTTGAATTTGAACTGCTCCTGAAAAATTTGTTTGCAAATTTTATCATGCAGTGTATTGTGAATATTAGGCAGATGTTTAAACAACATGAAAAGGAGTTTTTTTGGTAGACAGTACACTGTAAGTGTTCAGAAAACAGTCAAATTTGAAACAGCAGTCCTTCCAAAGGCTGTCTTCCCCCCTCCAAAATGTTTCAGTTTTATCTCCTGTCTTGCGAGAAATGCTCTTAGGGTTCATTTTCATTGGAAAAGAGACTTCAATAATTCTACCCCTTTGCACTGTTAATATATATTAGAATAGCATTTGAATATAAGGTGTCGACCTTATTCTGATTCTCAGATGTGACGATTAGAAGTCATTGACACCAATCTACCACAAGTGACCTTAGTCTCAGATCTTCCTCTGTTATTAGAATAATCAAGGAACGCAATTCAGAAATAATATTACATCCTGCATTTTATTCAATTCCATATGACAAAAATAGTAACCTAGACTAAGACATCCATTTCAATCAGTAGATGTGTCAAGCCAACAAGATTTAATAATAAAAAATATTGGATCTAGGTAACAATTCCCAGCTGGTTCAGGAAGGCTCCTAGCCCTACATGGTATCACAGTATAAAAATAGTGTCTCTCTTCACCATGCAGAGAGGAATGGCCTAACCCTGAATACAAAATGGGGTCAGTCTTACTGTACCATCATCAACCATCTTATTTACAACACTTTACATCTTTTTTCTTTTATCCTTTTTCCTTTTTTCTTCTTTTTTTTCTTTTTTCTTTTTTTTTTTTAAGTTATACACATTCTTTAGGGAATAGAGATAACACTACATGGTACCAAATACTAATGAAAAAAAAAGTCACACCAAAATGACACAGATAAATAAAAACATTCAATTGCTGAAATACAGCAACATTAAGCCACCTCAGTTTTCTTTTTTTCAATGTTTGTAAACACCCCTAACCATCCACGCACTGTGGCAGAAAAGATGTTATAATGTAGAGGTGTTACAGATATATAATTTTGCTTATATATAGATACATATATCTATATATCTCTAATCTCATCACTGTAGAAAATGAAGCCGTAGAGTTCATTGTTCATTTCCAGTAGAAACAAACAGCTAATAAGTCTTTGAACCTCTGTTCACTCCATTACACAATGGCAGAAATAGCCCATCCTCTTACAGCAATGGTTTTTGTTGTATAAGAAAGATTGTCCTATTTTTCAGTCTCAACTGAGAAGACCTCACTGTCTGATTTCGTTCTTCAGGGGCATAAAACTGCTTGTGCTGTTACCCAGCTACCCATAATGTCCCTCAAGCAATTCTGCCGGACGGAAGTTCATAGTGTCAACTCCACCACGCTTGTAATGCACAAAAATGAGGTAGTACACAAAACATTTACTGTTCAAGTTTTGATTAAGCCCCCGTCTCCTCAGCATCCCCAGCCTAGCTTATGAGTGGAACCGTTCCCTTTCGTTCCTCAGTGTAATTTAAACAATGCAATCAACATAAAATTATATTTGATTAATCAGAGTACATTGTGCTTTGGAGCAATTTGAGAAGATAATCACCAAGAGTTGGAAATAAATACAGAATATCTGTGTATGTTACTACTGTTACTATTTTGTTCCTGTGTTATTAGGCAGTCGACATCTTTCTTGTGGGTATGTGTGAAAGAGACAGAGCAGATTACAGTCAAATTAATGTTCTCCTTCCTCTATCCCAGGCTTGTATTAATATCACACTCCTAAGATAAGTGTATTAGAATTCTGTCGGGGGTGGCCATGTTTTTAAGTAGGCTCTGTAGAAAAATTAAGTGAATCATTTCCATTTAAGAAATGGCAGGCCCCGTATTTCCTTAGGATCTGACAGTTCTCTGCGGCTTTTCTGATCAGTTAATCAGAGATCTCTCATTGTTTGACCTTAAAACAAAACAAGAAACTGCAACACGGTTCTCCTTAGTCCTTAAGTCAAAGTACTATTTATAAAATAGTTTACATCTTTGTTCAGTTTCAAATTATAGACAAACCTCCCTAATACAAAATACTAAAAGTGCAATAGTATAAATTAAGAGTTTGCAACCACATTATACAAACATTACCTTTTTTATTGTACAGCTTTGATAACATGGAGTATTTACTCACAACTATTTATAATGTTGTGAATAATTTATGGTGCTAAGGTTTGTCTGTAACTTGTTTTCCAATCATTGAGCTAAAGTCCACACTACATTTTCTTTTCATTTAATAGAACAACTGTCCACATAGCAGCTACAAATATTTAAATAAAAAAAGTTTTGTTACTGACAGGTACTTGCACATGAAAAGCATGCTATCTTTCCCAATAAAACTTCACAATTTTGCCTGCATTGAAATAAACCACTTATTTATAGTAAAACAAAACTTGCTTTAAAAAAAAAAAAAAAAAAGGAAAAAAAAAATCACATAGCCAGATGTATTTTGCAGTACAAAAGCTTCATTTAAGTTTGGGGCTAGTATACTGTCTGTTACCCGCATAATCTTAACATTATAAATACTACAGACAAGGATACTGTAATAATACACAGCATTGGGGTACTAAATCACTTATTTAAGATTAAGATTCCTAAAAACATAGTCCAAGTTGCTAACTAATTTGAACAAAACCAGCAAATAAGTGTGACAGGATGCCGTAATGAAGCCCCCTTTTCTCAGGTGACAGTAAGTTTTGTAAGAAGCAAAGTGGACATAGACTAGCCTCTTCCTGTTTCTAATGAAGTTATCCCATGATTTGTTTGTTTGCTTGCTTGCTTTCTGTTAAATTAAAAGATTTCAGAGTTCTCGGTAACAGTCAAACTCACTGTTGAAAGAAGTACCATGCAGATCTTGCAAGACAACTTTTCAGCAGCCACAAAGTTATGTATTTCTGCTATGGGTAAAACTTTAAAGGGAACCTATGCATTTAGGTCAGGAAACTAACGCTTAGCTTCAAAAGCTGTACACAGAACAGGACAAGTGTCGTGTCGAGTAGCGGTCCAACAGTTATTCGGAATGAATGCTTTTAATTTATGCCAATCTCTTTATTATCCTCAATAAATCTGGTGAATGGACGACTGGCTCCCGTTTCAGAACTTGCTTTGTCCAGACCGACAATGGGAGGGCTGCTGCCCGTGCGAGCTTTGTCCATGCCACCGGTAAGGTTACTCAGAGGCGGGATGGCGCCTCCGCCTAGACTTACTGGGAGCTGGGGAATGCCTCCGTTCTGTATGACAGAAATCTCATTGTTCTTCATGGCAAGTCCGTTAGTGATAGCTGCAGCATATTGGTTCCAAAAATTGGGGTCAACGTTCATGGCCCGAGCTGCCAAATCCTTCTGGAACATCTCGGAGAACTTGAGCGCGTCGCCACCCAGCAGGGCCATGGGGTTTTCCACAGAGAGGCGGCGGCCGCGGCGTGCGGGAGCATTATTCCACATGTGAGTTCCCATGTGAACCTGAGGAGCAAAAGGGGACAAGAAGCACCCCCAAGTTAGCACATTCTGCAGACGCAGCTGCCCTGAAATGCTGCTGCTTACAGTATCGCTTGCTTTTTTTAATTAATGAAAAAAAAAAAAGTCTTTTAATTCGCATTGAAAACAAAACAGTTTCGGTTAAGACACAGTTCTAAGGCCCAGTCAACCTATACAAAGAAAACCCAGTTCCATAGGTGCATTTGTTTCACCTCAGTGAAAACAAACGCAGCGCTGCCAGGGTAAAGAGCACACATCCTCTTAGGTTAGACAGTGTCACATGCAAGCTGGAAGTCCTCACATACTGAAGATTACCGAGAGATGTACTATGGGATGGAAGTTTTTTTCTGCCCTTCCCCTTTTTACATCTTGGATATTTTCATAATATTTTATCTCCTGTCAGAGGCATCGATTAATTTCTTCAATTTTATATTTTAAAAAAGGACATTTAAAAACATGTTCCCAGACTGTAGGAATAAGAGGCATCAGTCCTGTAAGTAACCTGGTGTAAACCAGCAGGAAACAGCTTTCTAGTCTGCAATGGCTGCAAAGCTGAAGAGAAAACGGAAATTTGAGAGGCACCCAAGGAGCTGAGCAAGCTCTGCGGTTCTGGTTTATAGCAGGGTTATTTTGCACCGATGGTCCACAAGAACTGCCAGAGCACGTCCACCAGCTGGCTGCATGTGCCACCATGTCTGTCAGGAGAACTACAAAGTGTGTGCACGTACAGCTGAAACCAGTTTCAAAGTTCACATCATGGCACTGCTGCCTTCCAGTCCCTGTTTTCAAGACAGTGGAAGCACGATAACCACCACTACACAGCAAGCATTTCCTCGAAGGTCCCTTCTCTCCTGCCTTTGGGACAAACGCTTAGCGCTAAAACCTGCCGAGTCCAAGCGCAGTGCCTTAAACCCCCCCCGAGCCTTTACAGTTTTATTTGGCCTCTTACCTTTAGATTCCCCTTTGTGGTAAAAGCTCTACCACAGATTGTGCAACCAAACGGTTTTTCACCGGTATGGGTGCGCTCGTGTATCTGCAGTGCACTTGCTGAGGAGAAGGTCTTCCCGCACGACTGACAGTTGTGCTGCTTGGGAGTCCGGCGAGGGGGGGGTGCCAGCATAGGGGTGATCCCCGGACTCATCACTGTCTGTGGTGCAGCAGGAACCTGGATTCCAGCTGGAAGCGAGGGAACCTCACCCAAAGAGATCGGCTTGCTGTGACCATTCACTTCCATTTTGATCATGGTAGGCGCTGTACTGGTGACCAGGCTAGGAGTACTTTGGCTGGGACCTAGAGTAAAGTTGGGTTCAAATAACTGAGAAGGCAGCTCTTTTAATTTGTGCGTCAGTAAGTGCTGTTTTAAATTACCCATAGTGGAACACCCACGACTGCAGACTGTACAAACAAATGGACGTTCTTTAGTATGGCTGCGGTAGTGAATTTCCAATGCACTCTTACAAGCAAAAGGCTTGCCACAGATATTACAAACAGTACTTTTAAACTTACCACGTTCTCTGTTCAGGAACAGCAGGCTAAAAGGAGCCTCCTCTTTGATGACCGGTCTTCCCGGGTTGGTAGATGTCAGATCTAATGCGCCTCCATTTTCAGTTGCGGGTGGTGGACTGTCTGGTTTTTCTGTCTTTAATTGTATCTCTTGTGGCTCTTCCTGGTTACTGAGACCTGGGGACTTCGATCTAAAACTTTCACTATTGCTATTTACAGGAGACAAAGCTTGCATGGAGGAAGAAGACTCTGACATTGCAGGGCTGCCTGCACTCTGGCTTTCGAGATCACCAACAGCTGATGAGGAGTCATTGCTCAAATGGTCACTTTCCCCTGATCCATTTTCCATGGATTTTAAACTGGTCAACTGCTGACAGTTCATGACAGAATCAATCATTTTCATTTGATTCTCCAAAGCAGCAATACTGGAGATCACAGAAGGTGGTGAAGAAGGACATGACCCAGAGTAAGAGATAAGGGGTTTGGATGAGTCACTGGCCGTGTCCTTTAGCTCCGGGTCCTCTTCCATAGAATTTTCATCAATGTCATCATCAAAGTTGCTCAGAGTTTCAACGTTCTTCTCATCATAGGAAAGCTCAGAGTCCATGGCGTCCTGGAAGCCCTCTGGTAGCGGCGTGTTTGGAATTTGCCCGCCCATATGCATACGAATGTGCTGCTGAAGAACAACCGCATTTGTAAATTTCTTCTGACAAATGGGACATGAGTGCTGTACTCTAAGTGGTGGCTTCGCTCGATGAACTCCAAAATGTGTTTTTAGATTGCCTTTTGTAGTAAAGGCACGTCCACAAATTTTGCATTTAAATGGTCTTTCTCCTGTATGTGTTCTGTAATGCATCTTGAGTGCGCTCTGACAACTAAGCACACGGTGACAAATGACGCATTGATTTGGATCTGTCATCTTCTTATCAATGTTCTCCACTAGCTGTTGTAGTTTTGAGGTTTCTGACGTTTGCATAGAGTCTAGCAGACCACCGAATGGAAACTTTGCCTTAAACTGGTCAGACACTGCTGGAAGCACAGGGTTTGGGAGGCTTGTTGCAACGCTGCTGTCTGTAACAGCAGTAGGAACTGAAGACGTGGAAGCTGTGGAAACTTGCCCACTTGCAGAAAGGTCCCCGAGGCGCGTGCTCGTGGGAGGCAGAGTGACAGGTTCTGCCTTGGTCAGAGATGAGCCACTCTGCACGGGCTGCGGGGATTCGGCAGATGCTGGAACGCCCGACTCAGAAGTGTTGAGGCTCGGGGACAGGGAAGTGCATTCGCTGGAGGCAGGAGAAGGCCTCTGGGGTGACCTGCTCATAGGAGTGATACTTGGAGAATCTCCGTAGCTGTTCACACCGGGTATAGTGGGGGGCAGCTGGAGCCCAATGGAAGTCGGGACGGTTGGTAAAACAGGTTTGCTGTCTAACCAGGTTGTGACTGGCTTTTCAGGGGGCAGCGACATCCCATATGGGATTCCAGAGCAG
>VXBJ01003627.1:748005-753480 GCA_013400055.1 Nycticryphes semicollaris
GGCAATGTAGCCACTCAAATATGGCTGTCCTCTGATCTAGAACAAGCTGATCAAATGCCAAGTAAGCTAATTATTTCAGACACTGTACAGTAATCACCGAGCACAAATGTGGACATTTACAATCAAAACAGGTATTATTTTCTACACTAGAAGATGGTCTCATGATCCGTCTATGTCAAAAGTAATATGTGTAATGCGTAAAGCTTCCAACAGAAGCACAGAAACACACGCTACCGATGCCCACTGCCAGGAGGTATCAATATGGATCTGTGCAGCATTTCAAGATAATAACCAGTCCAAGCGTACTCATTCATAAACTCAAAGCAGCAGCAGCTTGCACTTGAAGTGCAACTTGTTAAAAAGTACGAGTTGACTACAGTGGTGTAGGTATTTCTCAGATGATCAGCTCTGTTCTCCATGAAATAAATGGCTAGTTTGCTGCTGGCTCAGGGAAACCAAGTTTGCGCCCGTGCGTACTAACTGGGAACCTACAGCTCTGTTCTGTATTCTTCCTTCCCTCGACTCCCAAGCCTCAAAAATAGCGAGAATACTTTTGAAATGACCAATCCAAGTACATTTATCACCTGTCTTAAACTACCAAAGGAATGCTTTTGAAAAATATTTGAGAGAACAATGCTAGAGAGTCGTTAGGGTTTTTTTGTTCCCCGCAAATCAGCTTCCAAGTAGGCATACAAAGAACCTCACCACAGTCCCATTTGCCATCGAGGATAAATTCTGTTGTCATTTCTTGAGAAACCAAACAAGTTAAATCTCTCTCAAAGCTTCACTTTCTTGGGCTGGTAAGCAAGCAGGTGACACAGATGGCATCAAAGTAAACACTGCTTTGCCACTGATGACGGTACGTTCCCTGCCACAGCACACTTCATGGAATGACAGACTATGAGCTCAGTCTAACAACTCCTGCCCAAATGGGTGGCCTTTACTCATGTTAGAAACGTCGCCGAAACTAATGGGATTGAAAGAGTACGAACTAGTCACAAAACCCCAGTCTTTGGGGCTTTGCCCCAGCCCAGCACTCCAGGGGTTCGGGAGTGGAAAGCAAGACTGAAAATAATGACTGACAAATATTTATATATATCTACGTGTGTGTATTGGAGAAATGGACATTGCCCCAGCATTTCACAAATGAGATTTTTAATACCCCTTTCAGTAACACTTACAAATACGAGAGCACTAAAGTACTGTATTTACTGCTCCTTTTGAAGTGTGTGTCCTCACCGACTTCAACGGGGGATAAAGCTTAAAAGCGTACACCTCCACAAGAAGGGGTGGGTATTTTTGTTGTTTGTTAGAACTTGATCACTTTATGACTGACAGAAAATAATACCAAAACATTATCATTACTTCAGTTTATTCAAAGTTTTAAATGTTAAAATTTTAAGCTAAAAATCAATTTTTGTTTTTAGTTACAACATAGACCTGTTACAGGAAAACAGCATTTTTCCAAGTTTCCTTATGTTTTATAGCTTGCTTTCTAATTTTCTGATATATTATAAAGGGATTAAATCCATGAAGTACTGAGGAATTTAATCTTTTTTTTTATTATTTTATGTTTCTTGAAGAGAAACAATCGTTTTTATTATGACAGCGAGGATATGGTGCAGTAAAAATTTTCAAGGACTTTGGGGGAAATTAATCGAGCACTTGCTTAATCTTACAGACATGGGGCTGAATTTTGCAGTTCTTAGTTACACTAAAGGTGTTGAATGGGAGTTTTGTCAAGCCGTCAGGATCTCAGCCACTAATAACCTCTCAGTTATTTTCTTTTTCTCATTAGCAATTTAACAGCTAACAGACTAATCTGAAGCTGCAAGATGAATTACAGTGTGTAAAGCTTACCCTATGAAAACAGGTGAAAAATTGCAGACAACCTCTCACAAACGGTACCCGGGGGCGAGCTCCTAAAGCAGGTCCCGGACCTGCCGAGCCGCGGTGGCTCCAGCACAGTGCTGTCACTTTGCACCACATGGGGTCTGGCCCTAAAATTAGCCTGCAGGAATTCAAATGAAGGTATTTTTGAGAAAGTCACTTTGGGGTGGTGATCCCCAAAAGCCGCTCAGGCGCCCTGCTGACTCAATGAAAGGGGACACCAGGAGGCTTTTCTCTGACACCCACGGCTAAGGGTGCCCACCAAAACCTTCTTCAGGCGGGAGCGATGCGTGGTTGCGGGGAGGGTGGTGTTGGCCTGCTTCCACTTCATCCCAGAGGAAGGGAGAATGCTGCAAGGCTGCCGTGGGCTCTTCCAGTCACCATCAGGAAATGTGCAGAGTGGAGAAATAATCACCACAGCTCCTGAGTACCCGGCGCAGAGGATTTGTAAACCTGGCTTTACAAGTCCTGCATTTTTATCCTGGGCGTGTGTCTTTCTGCTCTGTGCCAGAAGAAAGCCCCTTGCGTGGTGTATGCAAGGGAAAATATAATGAACACGCGCTTCAAAAATGCTGCCATCTACTTCCACGCAACAGACATCACATTCCAGTCAGGTTAATTCCGAAAACGTAAGCTGTTCATTACTTATGCCCCCTTTCTTAGGACTAACTCCCTCCAGTCTGGGAACAGCCTCAACCGATGCCACTGTGTTTCATCTTTGCTCTTCAGAATCTTTCCATTTTGTCTCAACTTACATCACTTCTAGTTCTGTACATGTAAATGACCTGAAAAGCCCCTTTAAAATGATATTAGATAGAAACTATTGCAATGAAATGTTCTCTGACATTTCTGTATTTTGCTGTATTTTATTACTCTGTATCATAGAATCCTCAAATCACATGTGGTTTATAAGACACTTAGATAACATCAGGTAAGAGAATCAACATTTTCTAGGCTTTCATCTATCTCAAATTGCTGATCACTTAGTGAAGCGTTCAAACAATAGTGTCATGTAAAGGAATCCAACAAACAGGAGTAAAATATTTTCTGAAGCTTCTTTTTAGACTAGATACAATAATACAAATGAAAGCATGGGCAAGTGTTGTATGAGTGACTATTATTTCTACATGCAGAGCTGCATAATCGGGACTCAATATTTTCTAAATGTAGGAATTTCAGGAAGAAAAAAAAAATAATCACTGATCTTTCATTGAGAAGCAGTGTATGAACTGTGAAGAAGTTTTAGAAAAAACTGCATTTGTTAACCCAATCTAAAGATAAAATGTTTGTTAACTATGAAGACGGATGTATAAAACGCTCTCACGTGCAAAGCCAGTAATCATTTCGCAGTGCAGCCCACAGCATTTTTGTATCTTTAACCCAGCAATATTGTAAATAAAAATCTGAGCATCGCGCACTAATACAGGATAATTATTTACTACTCCTACACAAACTTCTTTTCCACCAAGCTCAACTTAAATACAGTAATGAAATATGTTTAAAAACCCTGTAATTTTGTTTTCAAAATTATATTCATTTGGAAACAGTAGCCCTGTAACAACGTATTGATCCTTGAGAAGAACTGTATTACTTTTTCCTTAGCTTTACCATCCCTTACAATTGGTGGTGCTTTTAAAGAAAGTTTTCTTAAATTGTTAGAACACGTTTATTTTCTTGCAAATTAATTCTTTTTAACTCTTTATGATAGCTTTGAATCCCATAAAGAAAGATGAATTATCACATACTGAGCCCAAGCTGTGAAACAGGAGGAGACAAATAGAGACCCCTACTGTGTTTAACAATGTAGAAGAAATTCCAGACTCAATAGAAAAATTTTCTGTCCTTTTTCTCAGACCACAAAAGCTGTTAGTAGGGATTTGAACAGTGGAGGGCACTCTTGCTATGCAAAACCCGGTACTGACCTGGCACACTCGGTTTGATCTATTCGGTAGCCTAAATCTCAGAATTTGTTAAGTAACAGCCACCTGTGGCACAGGCACTAACTGTATTCTGTTTAAAACATTTGCAGTTTCTAATCTGTGCAGTGAAGCACTTCGTTATCTCAAACACTGGCGCCCTTCTACATGTACACAGATGTGAAACAGATGCAAAGCTCCACAAATTGTCTGGAGTTATTTGTGCAAGAAGGTATTGGATTAAATAAAACCTGTGTAGGATTTTTCAAAACCATCGAAACAGCTATTTGCTCGGCTGTTGCAGCACCTACACGTTAATTCTGGGTTGTGTAGAATTTGTGTACAAATATGTCGATGTGTGTAGGAACGAAGTTTATTTGGAAAGCATCAAGTTTTATTGGAAGTCCTAAAAAAATTAAAAAAAAAAAAAAAATTGAGGTCTATAATTCTAACACAGATGCCATGAAAAAGATGTTGGAAAAAACCAAACCAAATACACCAGAAGAAAGAAGCCAAACACTAGATTCTGCATAGCTTGCCTATTTTGAAAAGGGTATAATTAACTACATCTTAAACTGCGTAACTCTTGTGCCCTGCAGAAGGAAGCCAGCCACCCCCTGAACAACCACGAAGACGCTAACAAATTTGTGTTTGGAGGCTCACATTAAGAGAAGCCAATGTGAGGACCCAATCCTGCAGCTCCTAAGCATCTCGAAATTGCCATCACAAGTATTGAACTCCACGGCACTACCCTTGCGAGTGAGACTACTCACACGCAGGAGTGCTTGAAAGAGCAAAGCTGGAGCGATTCGGGGCCAGTTGTGCAGCTCAGTCATTTTGCACATTTAACATTCCGTGTGCTGCAGTACTGCCCAGGGGAGGAAAACACACAAAGATCTAAACAAATTCGTTAGCTTTCGTCATTCCCAGCTTTGGGGACATTATTACGTCCACAAAACCCATAATAGTTTAAAAAATCGTGAAATAAAATTATCAAGTGGCACTGGTGGAAGGGATCTCCCAAAATACTGAGCATGGAGTTGGTTTTGATTAACTGAAACAAGAACACCGCGGCACCTGCAGGGTTAATTAAGCAGCTCAAGATGCTGGGGCTTCACAAAAGGAAACCTTTCTCCTTCTTTAAGAACTGTAAACACTTGTGCTGAACTAAGATGGGCATTTGATAAGCTGTGCAGCGTGCAGCAAACTCCGAGGGATCTCTAGTTAACACTCAAATTCAGTGTTAACACTTAACAGAACAGTGGTAAGCCGTGCTGCCAAGGTCAACTGCACAGATGTACTAATTGTATTATGAGCTTGACATCTAGTGGCCACCCCTGGCAGGGCAAAGCAGGCAAAGGTTAAATCAGCAAGCCTTGTCAAAGCACTTCTAACTACCCACCCTCAGGGAGAGGAAAGGAGAGTCCCGGGGAAGCTTTCTGGCGCTCTGCAATCCCACCTCTTTTTATTATTTTTTTTTTTAATTATTATTATTATTTCCCCTCAGCCCCGGGTTGCCCGCCTGGGCTACTGCGGTAGCCCCCGCTCCGACACCGCACCCCTACCGCACCGCGCAGCACCCACCCGCACCCGCTTCGGCCACTCCTGCGGGAGGTCAACAGCCTTCCCAGTGATTCCCCTGTGCCTCGCTCTCTGGGTGGAAACTTTG
>VXBJ01003627.1:767166-787166 GCA_013400055.1 Nycticryphes semicollaris
CCGCTGCAGCCCGGCGTGAGGCAGTGGCGGCCCTTGCCCGGCTGCAAGCTTCTCCTGGGCACCCGGTACCGCCCGGGGGGCTGCCGCACTCTGTGATACCCTCACCGCCCCTCGGGGACCCACTCCGCCGCCACTAACTTCGCCCGACCCGGCGGATTTCGCCTCCCCTCGCCCCCACCTTAAATCGTAAGCCGTTCCCCGGGGGAAGCGGGGGGCACAGGCGGCCGCGGTGTGGTGGGGCGGAGGCGCAGGAAGGGTCACGGAGGTGGCAGCGGTGAGACCCGGCGGCTTCGACACCGGGAGTGGCGGTCAGGCGCCTGCCCTTCCTCGGTCTCCCCTCCTGCGCCGCGGTACGGGATCCAGAGCCCCCCACCCGTGGGAGCAACAACGACAACAATTACTGTCATCGCACTCCCATCCCTTCTCACAGGGGAGGCTTCGCTCGCTCTGTGCGCGGCTCATAATTACATATTTTAAATACATTCCTCCTTTCCACTAATACCCCAGCATCCTCTCTCTCAGCTCTTCCTCTCCGCTGAAACAACCTACTGGGTCATTAAAAAAATAAATAAATAAAGGGGGGGGATAGGATGTGATAAATATCGAGATCCGTTGAGGCCTTCGTCACTGCTTCGGATCAGGTCACACAGACACACACCCCTCCTGAGGAGTCTCCCTACCCCTAGGAGATATCTCAGAAGAATTGTTCACTGACCTTTGCAGTAGATATTGTTAGAGCATGAAATCAGTCAANNAAAAACCCCCACCCCCCCCCCCCCCCCCCAAAAAAAAAAAAAAAAAAAAGAAAAGCCAGCCTTTTTTCCGGGTTATGACACAGGACTTGAAATTAATTATAAAACAGTCATCACAAGTGCACACAAGGGGAACAGAGGGTATTCTTAAGATTTAAATCCTTTTGGGGATAACAAGAGGCAAGGTTCTCAGCAGATACAGTCTAACACCCAGTGAGTGGTCTCTTCCTAAAACCAGATAATGACAGAAGGGAAAAAATGAAGAAGTGGAAATGGGCAAGTGCATCACGCTGGCTGGTGGGAGAGGGGCAGAAGAGTGCTGTCACTCTTAAACTACTGGTACGTAGAGAAAGTTGATCAAGTGATGATGGTTGCTGGGGTTTTTTGTTCAGCAACGCATGTCTTTACTATGACCTAATAATATATGTGCTATTGAACTTTACAAAATGCATTCATGCTTCCCTTGGCAGGTCTAGGTGTAAGAGCTGATGACTAACAAAAGTAATATAGATTAGAATCAATTCCCCTTATCTGGTGACAAAAAATAACATCGTGTCAGCACTGTGTACATCCTATCGTCAAATGACACAATATAATTTGATTAGTTGAATAAATAATCAGGTATGTCCAGACATATAGGTCACCTACTTGCAAATGAGATTACCCTGCTTGGGTACAGGCAGCACTTGATTAGGAAACAGCTTCTCTCTGTGTCACTCTATCTTTCCTTTAGAAAGAAGGTCTGATATTTTCACATGCAAGGGTTTTTGAAAATGCTTGCCTATTTTGCACATCCCACACATGTTTCATGCTCACAGATAACATTTGTGCAGTCTGTGCTGGAGGTACCACTTTTGTTACCGAAGCGAGCGGAGTTGTCCCTATTTCTCTTGAGTATTTGCAAGTTTTAAATGATAGCCCATGTGCTGTGATCTGAAATAAGGATAGCTGAAATACAATCTTTCGAAAACTAAGCAGCATACATTTCCATAAATGATTTTGGCTATCCCCACTCTGACTGCACACCCCTATAAATAACAGCAATGTGAGAAAGAATAAAGTGCTAGATAAGGGAGCATGGAAACACTTTAATTCTGAAGTCCGCACTAAGGAAGATCACCAAATCCCAAGATAAGTGTGTTGGTCTTTCAACGTAAGGCATTATGTCAGATGCTGCAGAAACAGGAGAAAGCTCTATGTATGTGCTAAGGCTCTTCAAGGTTGGGGCTTCTGCTGGGTTTGAATCTTTTTGAAAGGCACTATTGGCCAGAGGGATCTGGAGGAAACTTTTTGGGCATTTTACTTTTTCCATAACTTGTGAATTTTCACAAATGAAGTATGCAGCATTCTGGCATACGCTTTGCTGTGAGACGGTGTGTGTCAGTTCATATAACGTAGCCAGGGTTAGAATCACTTGGAGATGTATAGAGAAACAGGAGGCAGAACGGAAAGCACAGCCTATAACGAATGATTGCTAAAGAAGAGCTATTAAAAGGAAGAAAAAGAGCAGTTTGAGAAAATAGATAGGAGTCTCTGAGCCACTTGAGTAGTAAGAGAATAGTGGTAAGGGCAAAAAGGTGAAACAGAGATGATGGGAAGGGAGATTACATGTACAGAGAGAGAAGAAGCTGGTGTGTGACCATGGGGAGAAAAGAAGTGTTTTGGAAACGTAAGCACTGTGTTCGCAGAAGTTTGCGAATGAAAAATTACATCCTTCGTTTTACGTAAAGAACTATGCAAGGTAGGATTTTGAAAAAATCTTTAGACTCTAAGTAATAGAACAAGATTTTGGGGGATTTAGGTAAATCAAACCTGTGGAGCCCATTTGAAAACTTTTCTTCTTTGAATGTAGAATGAAACATCAATGTTTGATGAAAAAAGTTTCTAGGCCTAAACTGGCACAGGGCTAATATCTGAAAAGGCAGTGAAAGGCCGTGTTCCTTTCTATGGGCATGCTATAAAGAAAAGAAAAGAAAAGAAAAGAAAAGAAAAGAAAAGAAAAGAAAAGAAAAGAAAAGAAAAGAAAAGAAAAGAAAAGAAAAGAAAAGAAAAAGCCACCCTGACACTTTGCTTTGCTTTCTAAGCCCTCCAGCAGCTGATTGTGAGTCGTGTTATTATAGATCTTTTGCATACATATTTTATAGATATTAGGTGCACCTTTCTGTTTGAACTGTTCATGATGTGGTCAAATAATAGCACACCTTTTCAAGTATGTGCATTTCACTCCTTTGCTGATGTCACCTGACAGAACTTTTCATTTAAGGTAGAACAAAATGGCAGTGGTAGGGTTGACTTTCTGGTTTTTTTTTCACCACTGAAAGGTATAAACCAGTGGTTTATACCAGCAAAAATTTTTAAAGTGTCACCTTTGGCCTGCAAACATTTACTGGAAGAGTGCAATAATGCTCCCAACTGGTGATTTTGGCTATTATAGCAAAAACTCTGCCATTACTGTGATCAAAATCAATTGATCAGTCAATCACCCTGCCTGCCTCTCTCTGCTAACAAGACCGATACTGCAGGATCTGTTCTGGCTCCCCTTTAGGAGAATAAAGGAAGAGTTTTATTTCCCAGTTTGGAATCTGTTTCCTGAATGCGGCAGCTTTTCTATATACATGTGCGCACACGTGTGTGCGTGTGTGTGTATATTTAATAGTTGTGTACAGAGCTGTGCACGTATATCTGTGTAGATCTGAAAGCTATACTTGCCTACCTCTATTCTCTCTCCCACATGCTCAGGGCTTAATTTCAAAATAACATCCAGCCATGCACACCTCTTCACAAAAATGATTATCTTAGGAACCTACGCAGTCGGTAGCAACATCTACCCATGAGGGTAGCTGCGCTGTTTTCTTCTGTCAGGTGCAGAGGAGTGTCTGTGGTTGAAAGAGAGCCACCTTTCCCAGCAGTGGGAGATTTCTGACTCAAGGGTATTTATTTTTGTGTGCTCTGAAAGCAAGTAAGTGCATCTATAGCACAATTTCCTAGTGCAGAATCTGACTTTCAGAGGCACTATTAAATTCATGAAAACTGTGAATTCAATCCATTAGGTACGTCTCTTGTAAATTTACAAATACTTCATGTATTGTGTTCACAGTTGGGCTAGAGAGGAATGGAGTCATACACAAATACAGGGGAGGTGACTCAGAAGGCTGTTGACCAGCTGCTGATTGCATATGATTAGAAAAAAAATTTTCCGTGATGGGCAGGTCAACCTCAGTAGCGTTTCTGGCCGTTGCCACAGACGGGTAATATATAAGGCAGACAATTGTCCTGTGCTAGTCTGACAATTTCTATGTCCTTCTGTTCTCTGGGCAAGCGCAGATTACATCTGTATATCTCCAGTGCTTCCTCTCGTTCTGCTTCCCTGTCTCTGCTTCCGTAAGAGATTAATATTGACAATATCTTCGCTAAATAGATCAGGCCAGTATAACAATGCAAGTTAATCTCTTGGAAATAACCTTCGTTTTACTTTAATTGTTGAGGAGGCTAGGAGAGGGAGAGGGAAGACACACAGGGGAAAGAGGGACTGCTGTGAGGATGGTGCCATCCTGCAAGTCTGTCTTTCTGCATGTCAAATCCTGCCGGCGACGTGAGGCTGCTCACTTAACGGCAACACGAGGCTGGCTGGTGAGCTTCTCTCTTCCCCAGAGCACAGAAAGGGGCTAGCACTGTCCTGCCTTGCACTGGACATAATTCCTGCTGCAAGGTGGGCATTGCCTGAGAGTGGGCTGTGAACACAGGCACTCTGGGCAGGCAAGGGAGAGCTTGACTGCTTCGTTCTCTCCTGCGCTGAGTGAGCACTAGCAGCAGATCTCTTAGTTTGTCACCCGAGAGCTGATTTATGCAAAGGGTTTGCTTTTGAGGAAAAAAAAAATCCTATGGTATGCCTCGCTGTGAGATATTGGCATGCAGGCAAGTTGCGTAGTCTTTATTGCGTTATTTTCATGTACTTGAGATCCATATAATTTATTGTAACGGTCAAAAATAGGATAGGCGAGGTGGTGCCACATATGTGTTCTGCATTGCCCGTTTCATTAGCTGAGTTGTTTGGACCCTGCTGTTTTCAGAGAAAGATTTTGTATTTGACACATCATGCTAATATCAGTCATTAGGCACAACTGCATGTGATTGGTGCTCTATAAATACCTATGCACAAGTGGTTTGCAATTGTTGCTGTATAAATACCTACCAGAGATAGCTCTGCAGTGGCCAGGAAATAAATGAATCAGATTGTCCTACAAGAAATGCGTGGAAGTAGGTAGTGAGAGAACACTGTACTAAGTTCCTTTGCAGATGTGATGACATGGGTTTCAGGGAGGGGAGGCCTTATCTCCAGGACCCAGAGATCCTGCAGGTGCCTCTACTATTGTGACAGATTTGGAAGGGACCTCTAGAGATCATCCAGTCCAACTCCTTTGCTAAAGCAGGATTGCTCAGAGCACATCACTCAGGACTGCATCCAAGCAGGCCTTCAAGGTCTCCAGAGAAAGGGACTCTTACCCCCTCCCTGGGCAGCCTCTTCCAGGGCCCTGTCACCCTCACCCTAAAATGGAAGTTTTTTCTCATATTTCAAAATTTCATATGTCAAAGGCTCCTGCAGCTTTGCCTGGCTTCCAGGTAATGCAGCATCAATGGATGTGCACAGTGTAGTTTCGCCACTGGTTTCTCCTGCCTAGGGGGGAACCAGACCAGGAAAGAGGGTCTGCTGGAAAGCTTGGTGTTAGATAGTTGAAATAACTACTCAGAAGACTTCGGCCATGGTTGGTTACTGGAGCATGAAGTCTACCCATCCTTAGCCTCATCACTGAAGTTCTGCTGTCACTCTTTGTTTGCCCCGTGCCCTCTAGGGTCTTTCCAAAGTATCTTCAAACCCACGTGAAAAGCCTTTAGACACAGACTGGTTGGCCTGTGTAGGGGAGTGATTAGAAAGCAGATTCAGATTGTCTTCATGGAGGGATTTTTCCAGTTTTGCATCGAGCATGCAAGATAAAACCACTCACATTGTTGTCTCTTCCCATAATTTGAGGGAGAGATACATTCTTCACCTTAACTCAGGATCATACCTTCAGGTGAAGGCAGGTAAGAACAAAGAAACTGAGAGGAAAAGCTTTGACTTTGTTGATGAAGCTTTGCTGAGAAAACTTTCAGTCCAGGCCAGGTGAAGGCAGGAGCTCAGACTTGTGCTGGCTTGATAGTGAAGACAGGCTCTGAACTGGTCCTACACAAGCCGGACCTTTAGCACTGGTGGTGTGTTAATTCAGCCAGGAAACTCTTCTCGGGTTGGCTACTCAGGCTGCTGGGAAAGTTGTTGTGGATTCAGTTGCCAAAATTTAGTCAATTTAGTTCTTAGAGAGATGTTGGAGGTTAACAAGTCCAGGTGTTCTGTATGTATGAAGAACAGCCACATCTTAAACATCACTAAGGAAAGAAAACAGTAGGTTGTAAAAAAACACTGATGACCATGATAAGGAAAAACATACAAACGCCTGTCAAATTTGCCACAGTGTTTGTGCAGGGCCAAATATATTCCTGCTTACAGAATTCGGTAGTCTGACACCCCTAATTATTTGGACCTGCTGATTTTGGTGGGAATTGCATCCTGACATAACACAGAAATCAAATTTGGCTGTTACATCAGATTGGTGTAAGTTACAGTCATTTTGAACATCTGTTGAATCACAATTAAGTATGATTATGTACTTCACCCCCTGTAGTAATTTCCTTACCTAATTATATCCAACCACTTCGTATGCCACTATTGAATTTGCCCAGGTATATTTCTGAGTCAGTACTCCTGTAGCTCTGCAAATGCTATGATGTTGAGACAAGAAAGCACTTTTTTAAATTAAGAGCAATTTACAATATGTTACACTTTCAACATTCAATTAAATAATAAAGATATGAGAATGAAATCCTTTTGCAACTCCAGGGAGCCACTGATGGAATAATCTGCAAATAAGATTAAAAGATTTCAGTACAACTAAGATTGCCTTTCATGACCTTAAATGTCATCCACATCAGATTTAATACAAAACACTGAAAATTTCCTTTTTCATTAGTCAGTCCAGGAAAGAGATCATAATGCTTTATCAAGATGTAGAAGATGTGTACTAGTACGTGAATAATGCTTTATTTTCTAGAAATACATACTGCTCAATTTATATTTCCATTTCAACAGTAAAACCTTTGCTGTATAATGTATGTAAAGCTCCCACCTGCAAACATGATTATTCTGTGCTGTTGACATCACATTATTATGCAATCAATACTTTGCCATGACTTGCATATTTTTTAGTTCCTCTGGAAACCTGCTACTTTATAATTCTGACTGAATAAAGAAATCTTTCCTACTATTCCAGTGCATTTTTGATTAGTAATTAGACAGTTACACATGAAGAACAAATTGGATGAAAGAACTGTCTTTCCCACCCCCCCATATATCACCAAGATGATTTAGCCTAAATGAAACTTCAACTGTGCATGAGAAAGTCTGAGGCAGGGGGAAGGAGGAGGAAGAATTACTTTTTCATTTGGTATTAAAGCAACCATTTAATATGAATTAATTTCATAGATAACCTAACTTTGGGCTGTGCATTGCTGAGCATATTATCTGAAGCAATTTAAAGCCTCCTGGAGTATGATTTGAGTTTGGACGGAAGAGCTGATACCAGAGTTTCCAGGTGGACCACCCGGCAAAGTTGTATTAGAAGATAACCGTGGACCGTAAGAAGGTTTAACCAGATTCTTTTCAAGGAACGACTCAGAAATCAATTCAAGCTATTAACAAAACTGATTTCCTTGACAGGGGGGTATAAGTTTGTATTCTTTCATGTTCTACGCAAATGTGCGAGCTTAGTCCAGCATTACGTATTTCCTGCTTGTTTAAGGAAAAAATCAGCTGACAGCGTCAAACCGTCCAAGAGAAAACGCAGCAAGTTTCAGAACTCCCTTGCAAGGTCTCAGTTGCAGAGACCTTCATTTCCTCCACTTCTGGTAAACGGATAGTAAGGCAAAGACATAAAAGGACTTCAGGACTGTTTGATTAGGAGTCAGGCAGTTTGGGAACCAAGTCTGCCTGGTGTGACTAGAAACCCTGTCCTTGCCCTTCAGAGCCTTGGACACCTGGATTTCTAAGGGGATCTTTCCTGGCAGGTAACTCTCCATCAGAACCATGCTTGTGGTTTAATTAGGATGTATCAAGCTGGACAAATTTTCACAAAAATTATTGTGCTTTGAGAAGTGAGTGTTTTCTGATAAGGCTTGGTGTCGTCAGAGCATTCTTCAGCCCGTGTTGGTGAAGTCAGCTCTTGCACCCCTGTTATAAGGAGCTGTGATCCTGCCTGCTTTGTATTCAGATGCTGTAGCTTTCATCCATTCCAAGCATCTAGAAAGCTGCTTGCCTGTGTTGAATGACAAATATAGACAGAACATTTCTGCCTGATGCGGTTTATGCACCAGCCAAATGCATGAGTTCCAAAACGCAGTAACTGGCATGAACTTAAACAGACGAGGCAGTAATGAAGTCTGAGTTCGGACTTGGGCTTTCTAGCTCTGCCTTCTGCAGGTGTTCTCTAATGCCAGTGCCTATGTTTATGTACTGCAACTTTATCAATAATTGCTTTGATGGATCATAACAATCCCACCATTATTAATTAGTTAACAATTAATTCCCATTAATCCCAAACCCGACACCGTGGTGCTCCTAAATCTTGCTGTCTAGTACTCAAGCAAGAACCAATTAGAAGCAGGCTGATCTGATTTGCTTAAAGTAGACTATGTACTTCTAAATCAGCATTCAAGGAAAGAGCCTCAGCTGGTGAGAATCTATGAGTGATAGGTATTTGCAAACCTTAGTTGACCACTTACTGAACTGAACTTCATGACTACTCCATGAAATAGGTCAGCGTTATTCTCCCAATTGCATTTCAGATGGGGTTGAAGCACGATGTTAAGAACACCTTTTTTCCCATGAGATTTCGTGAGCACAATGTTTTTGTGAAGACATGCTTTCAGAGGTGCCAAGGACATAGAGCCCTTCCTGGTACTAAGGCAGACAGTATCAGAAGTTGCACCTCCTGAGTTTCAGCCTGAATTGTCACCAAAAGACCACTCTCTTGGCAGTAGCCTGTTCCATTTTGCTCTACCCTAAAGGACCAGATAGGGATGTTTGGCATCGTCTACTAACTACACAGTTACAGCAGAGGTTTAAATAGCTTTGTGCTCTCTGAATTTGCTTTCGTGTGCAATCCCATATGTGTTGAAGAACTTATAAATCCTTGTGTTTTGGGGCCTCCCTTTGTCTTGCTGTGTTGGGTACGTGGTACTCACTCCAGCAGCTGAAGTTACAAAGGAAGCATGATCTATTCTGAATGATCATTCTACGATCTGAATGGAGGAACAGGATGTTCTCCGTGGAGGATGCCTGGCTGTGAAAATTTCAAAAGCTTTTTTCATCAGAACCTTTGCATGTTTATTTCTTTCTCTTTCCCCTGAATATCTGTAGAGCAGAAATACGCAACTGGTTTTCAGTGACATAGTCTTCAGCCTGTGACATATGAAATTTTAAAAAACTTAACAGCAGTTCACTTGTAAGAGCAAGCGACACAAGCTCTTACACGTGTTAGTGCAGAAGGTCAGCGTGAGACTTCCTGGCCACGGAAGAGAGAAAAATTCATTCTTTATGGGACTCAGCTACAGTCACCATGACTGAAATACAGGTCCTATGTGAAGAACATGCATCAGTTTCCTTAATGAGGACAGTAATGATGCACCATAGCATGGATCCAAAAGCAAAAGAGCAAAATTGCAAAGGATACATAATTCCTCTTTCATGGGAAATTTCAGGATTTCAAGATTTATTTTGCTTCTGAAGCAGAATAAAATCAAATCACTTTAAGTGACATTTTCAAAACGGTTTTATTTTAAGCCCCAGTCTTTAATCTCAATTTAAAATATAACACAATCTGAAGGAGTAATTTCAAAATGAAAAATGGAGTCACTGTTCTGAAAAGGTTAATGCAGGGTATTTTAACCTTGCTGAAGGAGTTGTAATTGTTTTTCAGATTTTGTTGAAGTTGACACTCGTAGAAGAGCTTTGTTTTCAATCAAACAGCAGTTTTCCATTGAAAAAACATTCGGTTGGAAAAGTTCCACTCAAGCTAGCTGAAGCATGGAAGGTTTGTAGATAAGGAGAATATAATTAGCTACAATAGAAATTTTGTCAGAAGGCTGAGGCTAAGAGCTCTCACACGCCGGATAAATACCACTGCACTCCTGAAGAGAGGGCAAGCAACTAGGGCTGTTGTTTTGCTTTTCTTCCGAAAGGTTGCTGCTACTGTACTACATCAGTGTCCTCCCTGCCTAATCACACTGGTTCCACGCTGACACGGTGGGGATGAGGAAGGATGACTGCTTGCCGAGGACCTATTTTGGGGAGAGGATTTGATCATGTGCTGCGCTTTCAGTGTGTTAGCAGCTACGCCGAGTTCCGTGGGGCGGCTCTCACAGCAGGAGCTGGAAGACAGGAGCAGCGCCACTGAACTGCCCATCCTCTGCTGCTCCCAGACGTCTCCTTCCCAAGATGTCATGTCACGAGATCACATTAAGGATGGTGGGTTTACAAAGCATTGATTTCTGCAGTAACAGACTTGCTTTCTTTTTTTTTTTTTTTTTCCCCCTCATGAAATGAAACCCACATCTGCTAGAAATATTACACGAATGTAGATGAAAGAAACATTTAACCTCCCCCAGTTTTGAAGATACTATTTTTCAGGATTTTCATCCTCTTCTTAATAGGTGATGGGAAGTGTTGATATGCAGCTCTGCAGTATATTTTGCTAAGGCAGGAATCACTGCCTTAAGGCAAACTTCTTAATCTTGTTGATTTTACAAGGGCACACACTCATTCCTGGAATGTGAGAAGGATCTTCCTTCACAATAAAGTAATACATGCCAAGAAGCACCAGAAATGAGCTGGGGTAGAAGGCAAATAATTTCCTCTACTGAGAGAAGCAGCATAGTGGAGACTAATTGGCCTGAATGTTGCTGCTCAATTTCTTACTCAAACTCATTTAGCTAACAAGGGTCAAAGCCCATTTTCATATTGAAAGGGTAGGATGACTTTTTATTAAGGCAAGTATGGCTCTATTTGTTCTATCATTATTTCTACCAAAACAAAATCTTCATGCTGAAGATTACTATATTCCAATTAGCATCACACTTTGCAAGGAAAGCATCCAACCATTGTGAGAAAATTGTTCTTCTGTATTAAACTGGCTGTCTGTGGAGGCCTGGTGTTCATTTAGCTTCTTTTTTTTATTTTCAGTGATGACATAAAATGGGTGCCAAAAATGTACATAGGTTCAAAGCTCAGGCACAGTTTGTACAGAAAAAAAAATCACCAAGGGCTACTAACGACAAAACCTGTGGTCTAGGATGTTTTGAGCCACGACCTGTTGGAAGACGTTTTAATATGTCAAGAAAGCATAACAAAATATTTGCCCGACCCTCTTCCCTGAACATCCTTTCTCTCCGGAGAAGACTGAAATTACGAGGTTGAAGCTGCATCTTAAAAGTTAATAGACAAAATATGCTTTAGTGTGGCCACAAGAGGCAGTCCCTAGAAATCTGAAAGTTCCCATCTTGGGCAGCCACCAGCCTGGTGCTACATCTTAGCAATATGTTTTTTATGCTGGTGAGGTGCCTGTGTAAGCAGCAATGAGTTGTTGCTCCTTGCCTGCTGAATAGCGCTTGATGGACCACTCGCTGTAAGTATGTAGCAGTGCAAAGTTAAAAATAAAACAAGTTCCTCGAAATGAACTTTCCTGAAAAAATGAAATTCCTTACGAAGCAAACCTGAGTGGGGCAAAGGAGCAAGTCTGTCTAAGCTGGGGCAGCAGTAAATTGTTGAAAAGTGCTAACAGGGCTGCAGGCAACACATCATTCTGCACAACTATAACATGGAAAAGATGTCATAGTGAAGATGAATTAACTGGAGCTGATTTCTGGCACCCTTTCTCTGAGTGGTAGGACTTGGCATCTCTTTCAGACAGTTGAAACTGATGTACTCAGAATGATGCTTCTCTGCGGCCTTGGTTTCCTTGGCTGTGTAGGATTAAAAGTGCCACTAAATTAATACCCTAAATACCCTCAAATATTCTAATTTTGCACTGTATAAGGAGCTTTTCTAGGACTTCCATCCTGACCTTGCAGTCTCTCAAACAGAAGTAAGCTGATCTATTTTCATTTTACCTGGATGAATGCACACTAGTGGTATTTATGATCAGATCCCATATTCTTCTTGCTGCTCCTGATTGCCAGAAAAAAAAATAAATCACACATCTTGTCTCATCCCCACTGATATACATCACAATGTGCTGGTGGAGTCCAAATGCAAAAGAAAACCAGTGGAATAGTCTTTTCTCCTTCCCTGTGCAGAGTGATCACTGGAACCAATGGAAAATTAACTGCAGGTGGCTCAAAATCACTGACACTTTATTGCCTGCTGATTTCTCATTGGAGCACCTCAGTCTCCTTTCATTTTCACACATTTCCTCTTTCCCAATGGAAGGGGCACTTAGGAGCAAATAACTTTTCTGTAAATTGTGCCATATGTCTAGTCCTCAAGGGGCCCACAGTTCCAGCCTTCATCTAGAAAATTCAGAATAAATCAGAATACGACAAACCCCACTAGAAGTGCTTTACTGCATATGTGAGAGCTTTCCCCCCACAAATAGACTGACTACTTGAATTTGAAATCCTTTGCTCATCTGGAAAGTCTCTGATCTAGTATCTGACAGGAGAAACGTCTCTCCTATCCCAATCTCAAAGATTTTCTTACTAGATCTTTCCCTGGAAAGCATGCCCAGCAGAGTGTCAGAAGTTATAATTTTTTTCAGCCAAGCCAGCAGTTGTCCTTTTCATTAACTTGGCTTTTGATAGATGTTGTTTTAAGTGAACGTGTGATAGCAGAAAGTGCAGATGTAATAATATACATTTCAATATACTTTCAACCCACCCGAGCCACTTCCTCCTCTTTTGTTTCCTTTTATGACCCTGATGTCATTTGGAATAAACTTTAATTGGGTCATTTTGTCATCCGCTGAGCAGCCCCCATTAACAAACCTTTAGAGTGGCAAGGACTAGTAGCAGGATCTCTGTCACAGGCAGTTGCCACTTAGTGAAGTTTCACAAACATATCTTCATTATTTATGCATGCTGTGCTTTATTACCGACACCAGGTGTGAGCCAGGAACACTTCACTACACACAAGCAGCTAAAGAGGTCATATGTCAGCGTTAAACTAATAATGATAAAAAAAACCCAAACCCAAACCCGAACAAGAGAGGTGTGTTCTCACGTCACTGTCAAGTCGTCCCAGCTCCTCGTGAGGCACTGCGGCCATACTGGTGTTTTACACCATCATTTTAAGGAACCAGTTCATCCCGGCGTTATGGGGAGAACACAAGCGTCCCAGCTTCTGTTGAACACAAAGGCAACGTTTTCACCTTAAGGCTTGCCATACTTGAACATTTAATATGTGTATATTTAATATGTTACTATGTGTATACGTATATAATGCACACACACCCACAAAAAGTATGTGTATCCTGCGCGTGAGCAACGAAATTCTCTTAATCAATTTGAATTTCTGCCATTTCTTGTGTAAATGTATACATGGCGGTGGAATTATTTCAGGTTTACATTGCTGGGAGGGTGATTAGCATCAGGTCTGTATAATGACAAAAAAAAGTGACAAATGGGTGTGTTTCTAAGCTGTAGAATATAGTACATACAGTATGACTGTAGCAATACGGATTGGTTCCTCTGAAACCAAAGAAATGATGACAGATTTAGATCAATGCATATAAATGAATCCTGACCGTGAGTTCTGGTTTTCTGTCGTTCTGGTTTTGTTAAAGTTGCTGGCAAAAATATAAATATATTCCTACAGACTTTGACAGGGGCAAAAACCGGCCTCAGATTTTAAAATTTAGCCAACCTAATACATGAGAAATGCACATAGGAGTTTTGAATTAGCTGTTATGTTTCCTCTGCGTTATCATATTGCAGTTGTAATATATGACAGAATTACAAAATTTAATTAGGGAATGGTTCTTAGGTCATAGCAAAATTGGCACACTAAACACACAATAAATGTCTACTTTACTTTTAATTAAACAGCTTCCCCTTAAAGGTTTTTAATCACTAGTTTAGATAAGTGGGATTTGTAATGATTGTTAAGGAACTGTGGAGAGTGGCTGAAAACATGCACCTGCATGCAGTTAGAAGGGGGTATTATGGAAAATGTTATTGAGACTGTAGGAAAGCTTTCTTATATACTCAATGTGTTGTTAGAATGACGAACAATGTCATAATTCTCACTTAAACTGGAAAATCCTTTCACAGTAGTCTGTTACAAGCCTCCTCGATGTTAAGCTTTAAAACACTCCTCCATCATTAATGCAGTCCATATTTGGGAAAGTGTGCTTACCAAAAAGAAGTGAGATGTAAAATAGTCCAGCTCCACTTAGTGACAATGAAGCTGACATTAAAGTAATATAAGATGAAACACAGCATTAACTTGAACGTTATATTTTAATCTTTCAAACTTCAGACTTTTCCTTTTTTTTTAATTTTGCTTTATTTTTCTTTAAAATCCCTGGTTATACATGTAATCACATCTCCTTGTATTGAGTCTCTGGGTCACTTCTGAAGTAGCTTTATTACAGCTGTTAAATTCACACGTTTATCTGGTAGTTCTTACTTTTTTTTTTGGCCGCACACTTTATTTAGAGGGTGATGAGATTCAAAAATCTTATGGTGTACCAATTGCAAGAAAACTTCAAGCATTTTGACTCAAAGCCTCTCTCCCTCTCTCATCACACCTTCTCTCATCCAGGCAGTATTTTGTACAGTGTTTTTTCCATGGATGTATATCCTGCCATTTAAAGCAGTATGAAATAATGTGGAAAGACCCTCTAACAGGAAATTAGGAATGACATGTTTAAGATAAAGGGGTCCAGCCACTGAAACAGTGTCTGATGAAGATTTAGAGTGATGGCTGAACCACGTGAATTGTTTATCCATTCTGCCACACTATTGCTGCAAGCCAAGAGAGGTGTAATAATTTATTTGGAAAACCACAGATTAGTACAGTGAGGAAAAGTAATCTACCACTGCTCTGACAGGTAAGGCAGATAGATATGAAAAAGAGAAACAGATCTATTTCTTGAGATGTAGGCAACAATTATGAATGAATAGACAGCCACCTTAATATATGAGTTGCCATCTCTCAGCCGCTTCAGCAGATGGCCTACTTTGTGTGCTGTGCTCCAAGTTCCTCATTTGAAGGTTTGATGTTTCTGAATATAATGCATCATGAAGCTTTTTACAGATCGGTACATGTATATTAACTATACTATTGATTGGGGCAAACCTGTTCTTCCGATGAGGACGGTTGTTTCTGCTGTAAAGCGTGTTAGGAAGTCTACACTATTTATCCACTACAATAACATGGCATTATTTTGACTACCAGCATCTACCGCTGCATTTGTCATTCCTCTGCTGTCTCATCTCCTCTCCTCCTCAGTTCCTGTATTTTCCATCAAGTGGTCCAGCAGCTTTCAAGTACCTGCCTCCACACCCTGGGTGCTGGTGCCATCACGCAGGTGTCCAAGGGAGGCTGCAGCCAGCACAGCTCAATACGCCGCTGCTGCTGCTTCAGCCCTCTCTGCTTGCTGGCTGCATCTTTCTCATGTCCATTAAAAATGAGAAGTGGGCTGAAATGCCAATTAGATAATGTCGACATTTGGCAAACAGAGCTGTCTGCCAGTTTGCGGGCAGTCTGGGCAGTGTCACAATGAATCTGTCAAGAGGCACAGGGTCTCCCCATGGGATTCAAAATACATCTGTCACTCAAAGCTACAGTATCTGGGATGTGGGTGTCAGGGTGGATGGGGCAAAGGAGTTGATTTCCCTATGGAAAGTGGGTGAAATGCCTTTCCCAGATTTCAGTGGCATCCAATTGACATCCACCAGCACAGGACCTGAAGTTACTGCATCAGGGAAAAGGTACAATGCATCTCCATGTGAAACTTGCTAGAAGCACTCCTACAATACGCTAACGCATACATTTGTAAATAAATAATGAGCTTGGATTTTCTGACCACTTCAAACATACAGTTTCAAAAAACTACAGTATATCCCAAATTACAAGGCTTTGTAATTTGCTTCTGTGAGATGTAAAAACTGTTGCACCAAGACTGAACAGAACAGAGTGAAGGGCCCTCCTGGAAAGGACACATGCATCAGTTCTCTCCACTTCTCTTGATTACTGGAAAACTAACATGCTGACAAGCTCATGACTTCATAAAACCACACCTGAATGATGTCAAAGAAAAGTTATTTTCAAACAAAACATCAACAGCTTTTTGCTAGTTTTGCTTTCTGGTTTCACTGAAGTGTTTATACAAATTTGCAAAACTTTCTAGTAAATTCCTCAGAGGAGTGGGGGTAAAGGTAATATTTAGCAAGTGCTTGGAGCTGTTGCTGCAAGTCTTGAATAATTCTGTTCCTCTGTCTCAGAAAAGGAAAGGACTAAAACCATACTGATGAGTCTTAATCTTATTAGAGATCCATGTCTCTGTTGACCTTGTAACACTACAGACTGTCTGCCATGACTTACACTGCCTTGGGGATTAGGGCATCAGAGTACCCAAGTGAGAAGCGACATCCAGAATATGAGAAGGTAGGTACTGGCCAGGGAAAACCCAGACTATTCAAATGTGATGGACCATTTGTCAGTCATCTTGTGTGATCAGCCAAAGCCTGCCTGAAGATGACTCTGTATCCTGGTACTCTTGACAGCTGGGGGATGCACTGATGTCTTCAGCAAACATGTAAGTGCTTTGTGGCTGACTTTTCATAACCTCACAGCTTGTGGGCCTATTTATACCCATGCAGAGTCTCCACACCGAAGTTTTTCACTTACTTGGGATAACTTTTCATATTGAGTTTACACAGAACTCAGTGAGGTAAAACGAAGGAAGGGCACTGAGCATGTTGCTACGAAGCATCGTTTTTGAATCAAGCTGACATAGCAGTCCTCTGTCTTTAAAACCACATAGGTATGATTGCCATTTCAGACAGGTTGGTGTTCTGGCACAATTCTCCTGGCAAGAAAGATGTAACACATTGGAAGAGAAAACTAGTATTTCTTAAATGTGAAAAAATATACGCTTGTTAAACACACAGTGCTTTAACATGTGTCAACGTAGTAATTAAACACATACTGTATGCTGCAATCTTTATTTCTTTTTTTAACTCTTTTGAAATTCAGCATTCACTGAGGATGAAGATTTTCATTTCCCTCAGCAGGTTGTGCAAACAAGGAGAGATTGCGCTAGCAGACTCCTGAAGTATCCAGGGCCTGTTCTGCACACAAAGCTACAGAGTCAGCAGCAGAGCTCCGGCTAATGGTCAAGATAAGACAGAGTGGTCCCTGGGCCTGTGGTAGGAAAATGCCCTTGTGATACTCAAGCCCGACAGGCTACACGAATTAATGCAAAATGGCCTTTTGAAAATGCAGACTTAGGAAAACAAAGCAGCCACTTTCTCTTTCCTAAAGTCTGCTAGGGAGTAATCTGAAAGTCTTTGCATCTTTGTAGTGGCCAAGGAAAGCATTTCCCTGGGATGAAGAAAAGCAGAAATCTGTTCCTTGCAGCCTGATGCTGGAGAACAGTACTTGGAAGAAGGAGGAGTCAGAAGAGGTAAGGCTTCAAAATAATTTTGGCGGGGCAAACTTCCTAGAGGGAGGCAGGGGAAGGGTAAGAGTAATTTTGAGCCTATTGGAGAAGGCTCACTGGCACTGTGTGGTGTGGGAAGGTTAGTAAGGAGAGCTCGGGATGAAATCTGGAGAATTACACCGAGGCACAGCTTCTGCTGGCCTGAAACCCCTTTCTCTGAAGCATACTCTCTTCTCAGAAGACTTGCAGCCAAGTCATTGACGTGCTACATTGACATGACAGATTCTACTTTCCACAGCTTCTCCCTAGAAATGAGCTAGAAAAGGGCACCAAAGTTCCTCTCCTCAATGAGAAAGCAAGACCCATCAAAATCTCATCTGCCTTCCTCCCTTGTGTCCAGTCACCTTGGGAGTACTGGTGTCTCTCACTTCCTTTCCTGACAGCCTGAAGGGGTCAGGATATGTATACATCTCCCATCATGCAATATTTTAATGCCTTGTCATACCTGACTGTGCTGTGTGCACGGTATATACATGTGTTCTTATGTTCCTTTGCCTCACTGGTTTGTGCTTTCTTTTACCCCTCTGAGATTGTGTAACACACATCACAGACTGGCCTTCTCCCCTGCTGAAACACGTTGCCCATGTCTGAACTCTAATCCTGAAAACTCCATTTATATATAAAACTTTATATATATAGAAAACTCCACAATCCTAGAAAGATCTGGAGGAGTCCAGCAAGCTGTGGAGGAGTCATGCTTGTCGTGCTGCTGCCTGACCCGGGGTACTTTCCCCTCTACATCTGTGAAGGTTGTGGGACCGTTCAGCATCTAACCCTCCCCCAGACATACCGAAGAGAGCACTCAGAATAAAAGAGGAGCATTACAATGACTTACTTCCCCATTTATTCACTAACATTGCTGCCTCTTTTCTCCCACATAGGACTTTCCTGGCTACCCCTTAACATTTCTGCTGTTGTAAAGAAAAGAGCCACTTGTACTTATACAATGCAAAACTTAACACGAAAGCAAGCTCTCCTGAACCCATCCTACATGCAGGGTTTCCACCCCCACCTTTTATGTGACATTTGTGTGCCACGTAGGGGAATGATTTTGGGTGATAAGCCTAGCTATCTTAGAGGCCTGTTAAACAATATGGAAATCCCTAGGGCTGTGTAAATGTAAACAATAACTGCAAACTCCTCCCTGGAGNTCTCTGTCACAGAGTTGGGATGTGAAGGAAGATCGTCATATTGTTTGTTCCTGCATTAGTCACATGTGAAGTAGTCTGAAAAGGAGTTTTTCTTTTTTTTCCCCTAGTAACCATTTCCCTAATGTTCACATGATACATTTTTTATACTTATGCGTAAAATTTGGAGTAATTACCCCAGCGGATCAAGTTATTTTCATGTGTTACTGCTTGTTGGACCAGATCCCCAGTTTGGACTTTCTTTAAGGTGAAAAGCTGCAAACAGTCTTCTGTAATGCAGCAATGCATCTGTCTTCCCTGCAGAAGCTATTTAGCCAGCGATTAGTCCATAAGTGCAGTGTAATCACTGTTATTATTTGGGGAGGAGTGAGGGAAGAAATGTAAACAGCAGTTTACTTTTGTGGTGTCGGTGTTTTATCATACACTTAGTGCTTTATCTTATGCCCAGTGAATGAAAACAGGCAAACAAACAAACCCGACCGTTGCCCACCAGATTCTCTGGGCTTAAATTTCACATATGCAGTCTAGACTGTTTGCTTGTAGACTTGGTTAATGCAAGAAGAGATTTTACCTATTGCTCTGAACTCTGCAATTCCTAGGCAAAACCAAGTCCATTTCAGGGAAGTGCTTTGTTAACAGAAACTCGGTCTTACAAGAGATAATTTAAAAAAGATAATATTTTAAAAGTCGCCCATATGTCTATATGCATGCCACAGTTAAATGCAATACTTGATGGTGAACTAATGGAAAGAGATCCGAGTGCGTGGGAGAATCTCTAATTTTTATACGTAATCTGCACTTTTGATGGCACTTTCTGTAAGATTAGCGGCACTACATCCTCTGACTGTTTAGGTAAACAGTTTCTCTCGTGTGCTCAGGATTAAACACTAAACATCACCAGGGAGGGGAAAATGAATTCCTTCAGAACGGGGAAAAGGTGGCTGTAGAAATTGTGTCAGGAGATTCAAGTTGAGGCATAAAACGTGAAGCAAATTGTAACTGTGTGACTGTATTTTGAAATTCATGGTAGCTTTAAGCCCTTCATTTTGCACAGCTTACACAACATTTTGGTGGCGGTCCATGGAGTTCTGTGTGCTCCCCGTTTTTTACAACACTGAAGGTTTATTATCTACTGCCAGTATTAGTTTTTCTTTTTCAAAGTTCCTCACCACAATTGACAGGAAACAAAGTGCATATAAAGCTGAACACCATAGTTAAGTATTTTCCTGTAATGCTTTAAATCTTGTGTTTAAATGCTTTAAGGTTAATTGGTAAGCACATTTTAAAATTAT